>WSXT02188025.1:0-20200 GCA_011762715.2 Neuroterus valhalla | reverse complement strand
TATCTATTTCGGTGTAGACGTGAGTTGTTGCAAAAAAAAGATGTCGGTATGGTAGGAATCGGGTAAGTTTAACATGGTCTTAAGGCCATTTGGCATTTTATAATTTATACTTACCCGATTCTTACCTTGCTGACATTTTTTCATGCAACAATTTTCGTCTGCGTTGGAATTTGAAAAACAATTAACTACGTCTGTACACAAAATTTGGTTCAAAATTTTGGAAAAAAATTTTTTTTGAGAAATTATTCAAAATCTTAAACCAATTGTTGTATACAAACATAGTTTACTGTAATGCTCCATATTTATCTCAGAAAGTTTATCGTTACAATACTTAATACTTGAGAAATTGTGCAATTCCAAAAATAAAAAAAAAACGTTGTTCTTGATTAGCAAATATAGCAAGTAGCACTTTTATCTCTAAGTATTATAAAACATTTTTGGAAACAACGATTCTTTTCTCTTTTTTTGATGATCGCTCATCCCTAGCATGAACCTTATATGCTCCAACCAGAGTGATTGTTCTTTAAGGTCAAGCATTCGGGTTATTATACCCTATAACAGTTCAAAATTTACGATAACAAAAAAAAAACGAATTTCCAACAAAATAGTTCATTCCTCAAGCAGATAAATGAATTTTTAACAGAGATCATCAATTTTCTATTAAAAAGAAAAAAAAACGAAATTCCAACAAAACAGTTTGGTGTTCAAGCCAGAAACTCGAATTTTTTAGTAAAAATTTAGGTATTCGGACGGGATAGATGCATTTTAAACAATGAAGTTAATTTTCTAGCAAAGCAAATGTATTTTCAACGAAAGACAGTAGGTTTGTAAACCAACCTGGGATTATTATATTTTTACAAAAATTATTTTAAAAATGAATGTTTCACAGCCGTATGAATTTAATGTAAGAATAAATATTTCAAACTTATTGGTTGAACCGTCAACCGAATCAATTCATTCTCAATGACAGGGTGCACAAGTCTTTCCCTTTTTTTGAGAAATTCCTCATTTTTCCCCTATCCTCGAAAATCTTCCCCTTTTCCTCTTTTTTCATTAGAAAACATTATTTGCATTACGCGGAAAAATTGTCTTCACTTTGTCTACTGATACGGCAGTGCTCCCATATTTGGCTCCCTGCACGCGCAGCGCAAGTTGACTAAATGATAACCCGCTGGAGAAATGTCACCATCAGTAAAGATTAGGCGCGCGATTCGAAATCGAATCAATTCAATCCAATTTTGAAACGCACAGGAAGCCAACACGCGCTGGGTGCAATCTGACATAGGAACTTCCGGGATAGCGTTTACTTTATACCGGAAGAAACGGCCTTTCATATATTAGATGGCGCTGATTTTGTGCAATATATGCAGGAATCTACCTCACCGACATTATAGTTGTGTGTGCAACATGTCTGTTCACAATCAGCTGAGTTGTACACAATCGCACGCAAAAAGCACAACAGACGCCTCGTGCTCGCGTAATGAAAAGTGAAAACAACAATAACAGTGTATTTTTTGTTGTGATCAGTGGTGATATTGTGATTTGTGGGAACTAAAATTTGTTGTGTGCAGTTGTATCTTAAAAACTCGAAAATGGAAGTGAAAAAAAGTGCCAAAGTTTTAAGGAAAGTGCCAGGTAAGGAATTTTCCGTATATAGTTTTAGGTTATATTTCAGTAAATGTTCTGGAAACATATTTTAATTGTAAAAATTCATAGTTGTGTGCCTCAGGAGGCATCTTCGACATGTTGTTCAAAGGTAGGCATTATGGAAATATTTAAATGTTATCAATTTTCAATTAAACGGTTAATTATAGAGGAAGGTGTCATATCAGGTCCTGTGTTAGTGCTAGAAAGTCATATTAAATTGAAATACGACTAAAAATTCAAATAATTGTTATGCGTTAAGTATAAATTCATGAAATAATTACATAATTAATTATTAACGATTATTTACCTTACCAGATTTCTGGATATGTACAGAAGCAAGAAGTTAAAAGCTGATACCTGGGCCTCCTTTCTTCTCACGAAGGAAAGAAAACGTGTGAAACTAATTATGGTTGATAAGGAATCATGTAATTATTTATGTACTTTATTCTATGGGTATCACAATCATTTGAATTTTTTGACGTATTTTCAACTTCGATAGAGCTTTCTAGCATTATCAGGACCTGAGATAGCATCTTCATCAGGGTGGCGATTCGGCGGACGATTTCATTTTTCTGGTCAACTAGAAGTAACCTATTTATATATGTCGCAAAATGCAAACATTTATTTTGATTCATGCCGTTCATTCTAAATATCCTTTAACACAACAGATCAAACATTGCAAAAAAAAATCAATTTTGACAAAAATACTCAAATTTTCAACAGAAAACTATCATTTTTTTAACAAAAATTAGAACAGGTAAACTTACAATTAGGAAAAATCAATTAAAGATAACAAAAGAAAAACGAATTTTCAACAAAATAGTTATTCTTTCAACCAATGTGATGAATTTTCAAATAACGAATCTTCAGAAAAAAGATAAATACTTAATTGGAGCACTCCAATTTTCAACCGTAAATGCACGTTAAAAAAAGTGGTTGAAAATGACCACATTATTCAATGGGCATGAAAATACCAGTGATCAACAGAAACAAATATCTCCTGAAAATCTGAAGTTGGTTTTTTGCATAAAACAATAACACTGCTTATGATTTTGCAATGTTTCGAATTGAATAGTTTCTAAATTGAATATTTTCTAAATTCAGAATTGAACATTTTCAAAGAGAGTTTAATTCCAAGATGATAGAGATTTAAAAATACGTAATTTCTGATTCGAAGCAAATTTCAAATTTTCAATTGTAATGTAATGTAATTTATTCTCTTCCCTTGTAAGAGGTTATACAATCTTGAACGTTCTTGAAAAAAGCTTTTTTTTCGGGATGTTATGCTTCAGAGGTAGATTTAGAAATGTTCATATTTGACATAATTATACGGATAAAAACCTATTCAATTCAAAATTGAAAGACTTTGAATGCGTAATTAATGTCTATTTTCAAACTTATCTCCATTCGGGATTTCCAATATAAAATTATTCAATTGTGAACGATTTTCATATGAGAATCCATTCTCCCAATTTCAAATTGTTGTTTTTTATAAACCTTTCGAATATTGAAAGGAAATTATTTAAAATTATGTAATACTCTATAATTCCATGATTCATTCCAAATATTCTGACTTGCATAATTTTTCAGTTAATTTTCTTGAATTTTAATTTAAGGTAATATTCTCAAAATTTGAACGCTTTGAGCTGAAAAATATTTCTTTCCAAACACTTCATAAATTTTTAAATGTTCATATTTGACATAAATATATGGATCTAAACTTATCCGATTCCAAATTGAAAGACTTTCAATGCGTAATGAATGTCTATTTTCAAACTTACAATTAGACCTGAAAATTCTAATAGATTTGGAGACTTCTCCATTCGGGGTTTCCAATATAAAATTATTCAATTGTGAACGATTTTTATAAGAGGATCCATTGTCCCAATTTTTAATTGTTGTTTTTTATGAAATTTTTGAATATTGAAAGATAATTATTTAAAATTATTCAATACTCCATAATTCCATGATTAATTCAAAATGTTCTGATTTGCACAATGTTTTATTCAATTTTCTTAATTTTTAATTTAAGGTAATATTCTCAAATTTTGAATGCTTTGAACAGAAAAATATTCCTTTTCAAACACTTCATAAATTCCAAATAATTTGTACCTACTCCATCTGAAAAAGTCTTATTTTCCAGAATTGTGATCTGCAATTATTTGAGTTGAGCGCTTCGAAGGACAAATTACATAATTTCAATTCCAACCATTTTCAACTACTTTTTTTACAGTGTGTGGATATTCAAAGAAGAAAATTTTTTTCAAATAGAAAGAATATGTTTCCAAGAAAAAATCCAATGTTTTAACAAAATGGTTGGATTTTGAACTCAAAAAATAATTATTTTTAAGTAAAAATGGGACAGTAACATTTTTAATTTCAAAAAAACCATTTCAGGCCAAGCATAAGAGTTTTATACCAACACAAAGAATCTTCAAATGAAGAAGTAGAGTTTTCAAACAGAAAAATTAACTTTTACTGAAAAAAATTAATTGTCAACGTAAACTTGCATACTCATATTTAAAATTGAAAAAAATGTATGTTTAACTAAACAAATAAATTTCTAATAAGACTATCGAATTCCCAATTTCGAGAAGTTGAAGTCTCAGTAAAAAAAAAAATTACTTATAGCAAAAAAAAACTAACTTTTAAGCAAATTATTACTTTTCCACAGTAAATGATGAAAAATCAAACTGGTTGAAATTTGAACTATGAAAATAAATTTTTTCGAACAAAAATGGAATAGTGACATTTTTGGCGAAAAAAATAATTTTAAACCAAAAATAAGTGTTTTGAACTTAATGAAGGTTCGACTTAAATGGAAAATGTTTGACTTTATAACTTAAATTGTTAACCGTGAAGAAGAATTTTTGAAGAAGAATATTAACTTCCGAAGAAAAAGATAATTTTCTACCGAAATATCGATTTCAACAAACAAGTTTCAATTTCAGACGAGTGCTTGATTTTTAAACTCAAAACGGATGAATTTCCAATGAACAGTGTAAACAAGCTGTCTATCATAATTCAGAAATATTTCTACTTATTTTTGAGATTCCCTGTTCCAAGTCAGATAAATGAGGAAAAGCAAATATACGTGATGAATACATTTCTTTGAAAAAATTTAGATAATAATTCTTTTTGTAGGTTTGGGCTGTCATTCATTCGATTATCAAATTTGAGTCAGCTAAAAAATCTCATAGAGCAACAAATCTGCAGAACGTTTTTCTTAAAATGGAAAGAAATGGTTCCTCTCATGAAGTATAGATATATCAAATATTTTGATAATCAGTTTAAAGGAATGTTACATTCTTTAAATCAAATGATAAGATCTCTCTTTGATTCATAAAAAGAAAGCTGTCATGTTTCGTATTTTTTCAGCAGAATGTTTAATAGTCTAGGTTGAGTCAAATAAATTCTCGGTCATTTCTTGGTTAGCCGGTCATGTTGCCACCCTGTCCATCTATAATTAACCGTGTATAAATGAAAATGAATAACATTTTTATACTTTCATAACGTCTACCTTTAAGTACATAGCATGTCAAAGATGCCACTTGATTTTTTTCACATAGTTTAACTTATTTTTCAAAAACATGTAGGTACCAAGTGAAAGTTCATGAATATGAAATTCATGCCGATAACATACAGTTCAACTAAGAAAGTCTACCGGTATATTAACCTCAAATATAACCATGCTTTAAGTAACCAAATTAATACGCGGTAAGATAATATTAATTGATATTATTTAATACGGTTGCTCACTATTTATTTAATAACATTAGAAGACGACATAGTACTTTTTTTTAAACTATGTGAAGTTTAGTTAGTATAAGGAAGTTTAGTGTTTATTTTTAAACACCTTTCTGAGAAGAAACCATTTACCATTTTAAATGATGAAATATCATGTGAGATTTACAGAATAAATATGGAGTGTTGCCAAAAAGTTGTAATAAAAATGACAAAAACAATTCTTATCCTCTAAATTTGTATTTTCATTGGATGTGTCCGAATCATTATTTAATAACCTAAAATTGATATACTTATAATAACCTGAAACTTAATAGAGCAGAAGTAAAATCGGTCGCTATTATTGATTATTCAGACTTCATTCGACTCCGATTAATTCTATACACCCTTAATGAGTAAAAATCCGGTTGTGACATTTTCAAAATTCTCATTCTCCACGTTTTGCGACCCCCTGAGTCAGAAAAAATGGTTTCTACGAAGGTGTCTGTCTGTCTGTAGTCTGTAATCTGTATACTCGATAACTCTCGAAAGAATGATCATATTGGATTGTGCTTTGGCACACTTTTTAAAAACCGGAGAAGAAAGGACGAGTTCGTTAACCAGCTATTTTGAATCAAAAATAAAAGAGGGGGAGCATTTTGAAAATTTTTTTGGACTTTTTTTTCCAAGACTCAAAAATTTGAAGTACGGTTCCTTGTAGTAGGTAAAAAGTGAAACAATTTATCCTTATGTTTTTTTTTTATAAAAACAAAATTGTCAGAGTTGTGGCATTTCCAAAATTCAAGAATATAAACGAAAATGAGAATTTTTAGCCAAATAACGCAAGACTGAAAAGAAATTCCAATTTTGATCGCACAAAAAATAATGAAACACAAGGTATGAGGTATATAAATCGAGATTATAAACATTTGATGCATTAGAATTAGAGGTAATATAGAAAAGTTAGCGTTTCGAACAGATTTTTATCGAGTGCGCAGCACGAGACACACGATGAGAATGTATTCGTTGAAGCCGGAGAAGCTTTAACAAAATAGAATTCACAATCATTAAATACAGCAGCCGACATTCTTCTTTCTATTTTTTGTTTTAATCGTGACAACGCTTTTTTGACAATGAAAAATTCAATTTGCTAGCCAAACTTTGCGAGATGTAAATATCAGTGGCGAGTATTACGATGAGAATGTGTTCCTTAAGGCCAGTACAGCCTTAAGTAAACCTAATATAAAAAGAAATTTCATCAAAAATAAAGAAAATATTTAATAATATTCAAAGAAGTAGAGGTTTTCAGCAGTTTTGGAATGTTTGCAACTCTGTGTATGCATTACACTGTAAACTGAACCAAGCACGTATAAAGCCGAGCGCAAAGCGCGAGGTAAAAAACAAACCGAGCGCGTAGCGCGAGGTAAATACATTATCGAGCGCAGCGGGCAGATTTTTTGTTTGTTGTTTACATTAAAAAATAAAACACAATTGTTTGATATTATTGCATTATTTATATTGTCTTTAAAATTAGATTTCTGTGATTTCTAAGCTTAGATTTTAATGATTCCTTTAATTTCACAAAACTTCATTTATTTCAAAATATGCTAGAAGATTTTCCAAATTTGACTGATTTTAACAGATTTTGAGGAATTTGGAGGATTTCAAAATATTTTGGATCAATTTAAGAAATTGCAAAGAATTTGATGAGATTTCGAAGGATTTAGGAAGATTTTCAGGAGTTTCAAAAAATTTTTAAAGACTTTGAAGAAATGTAAGAGATCTTGGAGAAATCTAAGAAATTCTAAAGATTTTCGCAGAATGTGTATGAATATAATCAATTTAAGAAGATTTTGAGGAATTTTTGAAAATTCTAAGCGTTTGTAATGGGTTTTAAAACATTTAAGAGTGTATCAAGTTTTTTAATGATCTAAACATTTAAACGGATTTCACGGAATTTTCCTCTACTTCCTCTGTTTCACAATAATTCGGTTAAATTGATTAGATTGAAACCGAATTTGAATTCGTATGTAATGCCAAACATTCTAGTTGTATTCTTAGGATTCATTTTTTATTTCCAGGGATTCCGAATAATAAACTTTGAAATTTCGAAAATTTTCCAGAAATTTGAGCGAAATGGGAGAAAACTGAATTCAAGTGGTCGACTATGCAACTTCTTAACTTTTTTGATATTTACTTTGGGTGTTTCCTGTCTTCATTGTTAAGAAAATCAAAACGTTAAAGACAATGGACGTGAACATCGGAAAAATAAAAATGAAAGTGTATAAGTTGAGTAATGCACCCCCAGGGCCAATGAATTAAACAGAATTTAAACGAATTTCTTTTTAAAAAATTGTTTTTTTCATTTATACTTGTAGAAATAAATGTTTATTCGTTCTCCCTTTTTTCCCCTATTTCGTGCGAAAATTACCACGTTTCCTCTTTTTTAATCTTATTTTACGCTGTGCACCCTGCAATGAACAAAATTGATTTTTTGAAGGAAGCTGGATTTTCAATTAAATACATGGATTTAGGCATGGTCAGAAGTAGTCAGACGGAGCCCGTGGTGGAACGAGGAAAGAATGCTCGATGAAGCGCTCGGAAAAGGGGAAGAAAGGAGAAGCGCGCCAACCTTGCGTTGGACACCCCTGCCATAGATATATGTCATCTCCCCACTCCGCCGACATTTACCGCATCTATGAATATAATATATCTTTGTACACAAATTTCGTAGACAAATTTAATTCTAATATAGGTCGTCGAAGAAACAACAACAAAAAAACAAGTAATTCAATAGAATAATTCAAATTGCATATTATAAAACATTTATTTTTATACTTACAATAATATAATTTATTGTGTCTATCGCTTTCCTGAATACGCGTCTATTTTTCCAATATTTGACAGAATGTGTGTTTACAATATTCTTTTGTGTAAAAGTGGCAATTTGCAGCATAGAAGAATCTCTAGTCGGCAAAGCTACATGATTATACGAGGATGAGTACCTTATATTTTTGTCAAATGTCCACGTTTTGAGACCCCCTGAACCCGAAAAACAGGTTTTTTACGAATGTGTCTGTCTGTCTGTCTATGGGCACGATACCTCTCGAAAAAACTAATCGATTTGATTGGCCTTTGGTAAACTCTTCCAGTGTCAGAAACTAAAGGTCAAGTTCGTTAGCCAGATATTTTGGTTCAAAAATGGAAGAGAGGGAACATTTTGAAAATTTTTGAGACCATTCTTCTAAGACTTGATAATTGTAAGTACAGCTTCCTGTAGTGAGTAATAATTGGAACAATTTATTCCCATGATGTTTTTTTTTGATGAGAAAAAAAAATTGTCGATTCAAAAATGTGAACAAAAATTGGAATTTTTAGCTAAACAACGGAAGATATTTAAAAAAAGTGTAGGAGATAAAATGTTCCTTTTTGGAAGCCCTACAAGATAAACTTCACAACTTTTTGAATTTTCTCAAAAAATCAAAAATTCAAATTTTGATTGCACAAAAAATGATGGAAAATAATCTGTGAACTTGATAACTTTCGAAAGAATGATCATATTCGATCGTGCTTCGGCACCCATTTTGAGGGACCAAAAATACAAGTTGAGTTCGTTAACTAGCTGTTTTGGATGAAAAATGAAATATGGGGAGCATTTTGAAAATTTTTTTGGATTTTTTCTTCCGAGATTCAAAAATTCCAAGTACGGTTTCTTGTAGTAGGTAAAAAGTGAAACAATTTATCCTCAAAATTTTTTTTGGATAAAAACCAAATTACCAGAGTTGTGGCATTTTCAAAATTCAAAAATATGAAGGAATAATGATGATTTTTAGCCTAATAACGCAAGATTGAAAAGAAAGTCAGGGAGCAAAAATGTTTCTTCTTAGGAGCCCTACAATATTGTGAAAACAACTTTTTGAATCTTCTCCAAAAATCGAGAAATCAAATTTTGATCGCACAAAAAATAATGGAAAATAATCTGTGAACTTGAAAACTTTCGAAAGAATGATGATATTCGATCGTGCTTTGGCTTCCATTTTGAGGGACCAAAAATACAAGTCGAGTTCGTTAACCAGCTGTTTTGGATCAAAAATAGAAGAGGTGGAGCATTTTGGAATTTTTTTTTGACTTTTTTTTCCAAGACCCAAAAACTATAAGTACGGTTTATTGTAGTAGGTAAAAAGTGGAACAATTTATCCTCATGATTTAAAAAAAAAAAAAAAAAAAAAAAAAAAATTGTCAGAGTTGTGATATTTCCACAATTCGAAAATTTAAACGAAAATGAGAATTGTTACGCAAACAACACAAGATATGAAAAAAGGTTTGAAGAAAAAAATTTTAATTTTTGGGAGCCCTCCAGAATGATCTCTACAACTTTTCGAGTTCTCTCAGAAAATCGAAAATTCAAATTTTGGTCGCACAAAAAATATTGAAAAATAGAAAGTTTCAGTTTTTGGTCAAACTATATAAGGTATGGGAAAATGTAAATGAACTAAAATCGTGCACCCAAAAAAGATCTACAAATTTGGTGTAATTAACTTTTTGATAAGACAAGTGGTTTTTGCTTCATTTATATAAAAAGCATATAAAAAATGAAAAAAATGAACTTTTCGACTATTGACACAAACTCAGGAAAAAATCAAATAGACGCAAGTTCCCTACCAGGAAAATATCTTTAATGTGTTATCAACTTCTTTAACAGGATATGCATTTTTCATTTGAATCAGGAAAGATAACTATAAAACTGAAATAATAAAATTTTTGAAATATGACTGTGGCTAACATAGAAGATTTATAGAGGAAATTTGTTCATCGAATTTCTAGAAAAACTAGACAGCATGTGAAAAAAAGGCAACAAAACTTCTTCACCGTTTTGGACAAACTTTGATCGAGTGCGCAGCACGAGACACGCGATGAGAATGTAATTTATTAAAGCCGGAAAAGCTTTAATAAAAGAGAATTCACACTCATCAAATTAAAGTAGTCGACATTTCGCTTTTGAGTTTCACAAGCTTTTTATACAACTGTAGAGAGGTACAAATTCCGAGCGCGGAGCGCGAGGTGAGTTTACCATCGAGCGCGAAGCGCGAGATCCGAAAGTTGCGCGCCCTAGGCGCGCTCAAACTTGCGAGCGAAGCGAGCCGCGCGCGTAGGGCGTGACGAGAATGTTTGTATTTGGGCATTTATGCAGGAATTTGAACAGTTTTTCTCCCCATTAAATGGGGAGAAAAATGGGTTCAATATACAAGGAGACTTGAACAACAATATACGTAGACTTGCAACAGAAAAGTTGCACTCTCCTTTAAATTAAAAATATAATGCTTAGATCAGCTTGAAAATGACTGAAAAAACGAATTTTCAAACATTTTCATTCAACCATAGAATACTGGTTTTCATCAGAATAACTCAATCCTCAACAGATGATTTTCTAACGAGGAATTTAATTTTGAATCATAAAAGATTCAAATTTTTGTCAACGGCCATGCCAAGCCCAAAAAACCAGTTCCCATCCGATCACTGAAGTTAAGCAACGTTGGGCGCGACTAGTACTTGGATGGGTGACTGCCCGGGAATACCCGCATGCTGTTGGCATGTTGGTGGCAGACTGTGTCCTCCCGTGTATTCAACTCAACCGAATATGACTCTACGAATCATGCTTACTTCGTAAGGGATTATGGCCTAATGGTGCAAGAAAAGAGAAATAACTTCAATGAAATATTAAAATCAGGCTCGAATAATAAATTATTTTTTGTCAAAAATATAGTTAGGAGATAAACAGGTGGACATATTTATTGCATATATAGTAAATAAACTGTAAACTGTAAATAAATAAATAAGATTTACTGAGTAATTAATTGAGTGAACCAAAACCCAATTCGAATAATAATTATATATAATAAAATGCTATGATCAATTAAAAAGATGTTTTTTCAACAGGTTTAATCCAGTAGTCTACTTGAGTGAACCGACAGAAGTATTGAGTCGTGAGAGCAGAGGAAGAATAAGTCCATCGTCATCTGGCCGTCATCATAGAAAACGGAAGAGTCGATCGGCTCTCAAGAGCACGATGTCGTGTTCGCGGAGTGCTGATCAAGGCGACGTTAGCGATCCGGAGGATGAATTTTTGAACACTGATCCTCTTAGGTGACTGCTTTAACCTTTTCGAAATTTATTAAACGCTTAATTTTTCCAGATTCCCTACTTATCTCCTTTCTTCATAGGATTTCATTCCCTCCTTTTTATTTTGTTCTTTGAGGTTTTTCCCATTTGATAAAAAGGCTTGTATCTAGAACCTCTTACTTTTATGTTCCTCGAAGCTATATAGGTTGTTCTAGTTATTAAGAATCAAATTTTTGTTTTGGTATACGGTAAAATCGCAGTTTAGGCACATTTCTTAAAAGTAGGATTAGAAAGAAAATGTCTGCAGAATAGGCTTCATTTTGGTCTAGTAGTTAATAAAAAATGAGCGGAAAGTGTAATTTTTACATTCTCATTCTGAATGAGATGGTCTTGGTTTTATGCGAACATTGACATTCGCGGATTTAATGAAATTTCCACGTTTGAGACCCCCTGAGTCAGAAAGAACGATTTTTACTAAGGTGGCTGTCTGTCTGTAGTCTGTAATCTGTATACTCGATAACTTTCTAAAGAATGATCATATTGGATTGTGCTTTGGCACACTTTTTTGAAACCGGAAAAGAAAGGACGAGTTCCTTACCCAGCTATTTTGGATGAAAAATCGAAGAGGCGGAGCATTCTGAACATTTTTTTAAACTTTCTTTCCCAAGAATCAAAAATAGTAAGCACAATTTTTCGTAGCACTCAAAAAGTGAAACAATTTATCCTAATCATTTTTTTCGATAAAAATAAAATTGTCAGAGTTATGGTATTTTCAAAATTAAAAAATATAAAAGAAAATGAGAATTTTCAGAAAGATAACGAAAGTCAGAGAGGAAAAACGTTTCTTCTTGGGAGCCCAACAAGATCGTGAATACGACTTTTTGAATTTTCTCAAAAAATCGAAAATTCCAGTTTTAATCGCACAAAAAATAATGAAAAATAATCTGTGAACTTGCTAACTGCAAAACCAAAAATACAAGTCGGGTTCGTTACCCAGCTATTTTGGATCAAAAATCAAAGAGAGGGAGCATTTTGAGAATTTGTTTGGATTTTTTTTCCAAGATTCAAAAATCGTAAGTCAGAGAGAAAAAATGTTTCTTCTTGCTACAAGATCGTGAATACAACTTTTTGAATTTTCTCAATAAATCGAAGATTCCAATTCTAATCGCACAAAAAATAATGAAAAATAATCTGTGAACTTAATAACTATCGAAAGAATGATCATATTCGATCCTTCTTTGTTATCCATTTTGAGGGACCAAAACTACAAGTCGAGTTTGTTATCCAGCTATTTTGGATCAAAACTAAATTTTATACATACCCTTTTTTTCATAAGATGCGTAGTTTCGTTTAATATCGTGAAAAATGTTTCCGAAATTGAAAAATTCCATTTTTGAGCAAAACTATGTGAGGAATGAAAAAATTGAAACCACACAAATTGTTTACCTCAAAAAAATCTACAAATTTACTGTTGACAATTTTTCGATGAGACGAATAGTTTTCGTTTTAATCGCGATAACGCACTTAAAAAATGAAAAATTCCATCTTCAAGCCAAACAAAAAAGGACAGGAAGAAAAATATAACAGAAAAATTGTTCATCTTGAAAAGTTCTACAAGTTTTACATAAAATTTCTTTCAATAAGGTGTATATTTTTTGTTTTAATCGTGATAACGCTTTTTAAACAATGAAAAATTCAATTTGCTAGCCAAACTATGCGAGATGTGAATATCAGTGGCGAGTATTGTAATACAAATGTGTTCCTCAAGGCCAGTAGAGCCTTAAGTAAACTGAATATAAAGAAAAATTTTCATCAAAAAAAAAAAAAAAAAAAAAATTCAATCATCTTCATAGAAGTGGAGGTTTTCAGCAGGTTTGGAATATTTGCAACTCTGTGTATGCATTGCATGCACTGTAAAATGAAACAAGCAAGTATGAACATGAAGCCGAGCGCGAAGCGCGAGATTCGAATGACGCGCGCTCAAACTTGCGAGCGAAGCGCGCCATGAGAATGTGCCCGCGCAACGGACAGATTTTTTATACTTTATTTATTAAAAAATCCAAAAACAGTGAAATTCGACTTACGCGTTTTCGTTCGGGATTTGTGGCTTAGGGGCGGGAAAATTGTGCGAAGGCCACTTAGAATAGCTTATGGGGTCGAAATAGGTCGAAAATATGTTAAAATTCACTAATAATAATTAAACTGAATGTATGTGTACATGAGCGCATGGTACCTACATTATTTCTATAACCTGTCACAGGGGTGCCTTCTAGCCCCCCATAAGACTTGAAAAAAGGGGAAGGTATGTGATTTACATTATTTCTGTGACCAGTCACGCTAAGTCTGCTATTCGAATACCTTTTATTCAATCACGTCGCTATTCGAAGATCTTGAGCGACGAGCACTTAATTCAATTTCAAAAATTTCGTCTGCTTCAGTCTCCCTTCTTTCGTCTGCTTTCGCCTTCCACCCGAGCGCTGTCACTCTACTCGAGGCATGTAGCGACTCGCGCTCTTGTACTTGTACGCATACATTTAGTTAAATTATTACAAGCGTTTTCAAACATATTTTCGACCAATTTCGACCCCATTGTCTATTCTAGGTACACTTCGCACGATTTTTTCGCTCCCTAGCAACAAATCCCGAACGAAAACGCGTGAGTCGAAATTCACTGTTTTTGTCTTCTTTTATGAATAAATGATAAAAAATCCCAATCTCCGCTCATTTTTTATCAACTTCTAGACCGAATGAAGCCTATTTTGTAGACATTTTCTTTCTAACCCTACTATTAAGAAAAGAGCCTAAAATGCAATTTTATGTTAAAACACGAAAATCTAATAAAAAACAGTATTTAATTCAAGTGCCATAGATTCCAAATTGTTGAATTTTTATGGCTTTGAAAAGAATTATTCAATTTTTGAAAGCCTGCAGTTTAAAGTAGACATAATTTTATATTTTGCTGTATTGAGTGTTTCAAACTCGACATTGTACAATATTCTAAGCATTTTAGATATAAACTATTGAAAACATTCATGCTTGAATAACATTAAATTTGATCTTCTAAATTAATTCATTTGCAATTGGAAATTTTCAAAGTTTAACAATTTGAAGATGATCATTTGAAATCCCGTGTAAGGATATCACTTAGTTGATTATTTTAATGGTTTCGCGAAACTCTTTGCACGGGGTGTTTGCTAAAGATATTAGGAAGCGACCCGTTTCGGACCTATGTTGCACAGGACAAGTGTGTCGTTTGAAGACAGAAACAGGCTGAACCTAGTTTTGCTTTGTATTGTTTTATCAGGTCTTACCTCTAATTTTGCCGAAGCAACCTTCAGCATGTTTATTCTGATTAATAATTTAATTAAATTTTCCGTTTACGGAATTTTTTCTGTTCGCAAACACACGCCATGAATTCTAAGACTGGCCTAATACCTATCCCTGCTTCCTTCTCTTACACTTCCCTTGCACAAACGAGTTACGCTCTTATCCCGAAAGTGACTTGGCTAAATGGTATACATAAAAATAAAAAAAGCGAAATCGTTTTAAATTTAGAGCAATAAGATTGACCTACGTAAAACTGAATCATTCGAAATTGAACAATTTGAAATTCATACATTTAATAGTTTAATATTAACAAATAAAGAATAAATGTTAATTCGAGGCCTTACAAGCTTCAAATACACATTTTCAAGATTAATGAATTGTACAATTAAATGTCGAAGTACTAATTCCATCACCGTTTTTAATATTTCGTACGAGGAACATTAGGTAAATAGAATATTCTACTTGAAGATCGAAGAAAAAAGATGTATGTAAGAATCAAAACTATCTAAGTAAATAACGAAAATGATCATAATGGATTTTCAGTTGGATGAAAGGTTCCTAAATTTGATAATAGAATTATTGAATTTTGGGTGTTCAAAACTCGAAAAAGTCTGAGAACAAGATGTCTGATTCACAAATTATTGCAACCATTCTTCAAAAATGTCCCTTAAAAACCTCGAGAACTTTATAATTTATCAAATGAGAAAAAATTCTATGAAAATCTTTAATGCTTCATTTTTTATTCGTAGGTACGAACTTCGCAACATCCAGAGCGTGATCCATGTGATACGTCAAAACATCGACGCGCTGAACAACAAATTCGCTGGATTCCAAGATCCTCCTTCAATTTACTTGACTGAATATCAAGAATTAACCAGCAAATTACACGAACTAGAATCTAAGCAGCAGAAACTCCATGAACTGCTCAACTCCGCATGTGCCGACGGCGCAGGATCAGCGGAAAACGAATCCTACTCGTCTAATAGGTTTCGTTTGCCAAGGACTCCACTGAAATCCCTCGTCAGAGCCCATTTGCCGAACCAGCAACGTACCAGTGTGCAAGTCCGGGAAGGTCTTTCCCTGAGAGATGCTCTCGCCAAGGCCATGAAGCTTCGGAATCTCACCACAGAAATGTGTATGGTGTATATAGTAGGATCCGACGATTCAAAACATCCCATTCCTTGGGATACAGACATTTCTTCCCTCGAGTGTGACGAAATCTCGGTGGAAATACTTGACAAGTTTCCCATCGCGACTTCTATATCTCACAATTTCGTTCGGAAGACCTTTTTCTCTCTCGCGTTTTGTGAGTGTTGTCGAAAGCTCCTTTTTCAAGGATTCTACTGTAGAACTTGCAACTACAGATTTCATCAGAGATGTGCAGGTGGTGTGCCAGCACTTTGCCATCAAACGCGCATGCAAGACGCCTACTATCAGGCCCTTCTTGCTCACAATCCTGAAACTACTGCAGGAATTCTTCAACTACCTTCAGGCTATGGCCTGTCATCCACCTTAGCTAATTCTCGGAATGCTAGGCACCCTAGATCTCTCGGACAGCATGATCGTTCTAGTTCCGCTCCTAATGTCTGCTTCAACATGGTGAAGCCCGGAGGTGAACCGATCAACCTGGATGAGTATACGAGGTCTCAATGTCTTGGACGACCCGTGAATACTGCGCAGAGTCCTATGTCTCCCGGAAGCAGCCCCACCAAACATAGTCAGTCCACCCAGGCTAGTCCTACCAGTACCTTGAGGCCGAAGCGCCCCAGGGCGCGTTCCGCAGACGAATCGTCGAAGAACCTTCTCGCACCACGAGAATCCATCGAAGATTGGGAAATTCCAGCGGATGAAATTCTTGTTGGACCCCGGATCGGCTCGGGATCCTTCGGGACGGTCTACAAAGCTCATTGGCACGGACCAGTTGCAGTGAAGACTTTGAATGTGAAGATACCCACGGCGGCGCAGCTGCAAGCATTCAAAAATGAAGTAGCAGTCTTAAGAAAGACTCGCCACGTTAATATACTCCTCTTTATGGGATGTGTTAGCAAACCTCAACTGGCTATCGTTACTCAGTGGTGCGAGGGTTCATCTTTGTACAAACATCTGCACGTTTTCGAGTCACGATTTCAGCTACTAACCCTGATCGAGATTGGGAGACAGACTGCGCAAGGAATGGACTACTTGCACGCCAAGAACATCATACACAGAGACTTGAAGAGTAACAACATTTTTTTGCATGATGATCTTACCGTAAAGATTGGAGACTTCGGCCTTGCAACAGCCAAGACGAGGTGGTCAGGGTCCTTGCAGTTTCATCAACCAACTGGATCGATCCTTTGGATGGCTCCTGAGGTCATTAGAATGCAGGAGGAAAATCCTTACAGTTTTCAGTCAGATGTCTACGCCTTTGGTGTAGTCTTGTTCGAACTTTTAGCGGGTCAACTTCCATACTCCCATGTAAATAATAAGGATCAGATCCTCTTTATGGTCGGTAGAGGATACTTGCGACCGGATTTGAATAAACTAAGGTCAGACACGCCGAAAGCTCTTCGCAGATTAACGGAAGATTGCATAAAGTTCTCAAGAGATGAGCGACCGATATTCAGGCAGATCTTGGCAAGCCTAGAAGCTCTCCTCCGGGGTCTTCCTAAGATTACCAGATCTACCTCGGAGCCAAATCTGAATAGGACTCAGTTGCAATCGGACGATTTTCTTTACACATGTGCTTCGCCGAAGACACCTGTGAATTTCCAGTTTGGAGCGTTTCCTTTCTATCCAAGTGGAGGGAACATTTAAGCTTTAAAACTATTAGGACTGTTACGTGTACGAGAAAATCAGTGATTATTAAAGAAGCGAGAAACATAATATTATAGTTATTAGATAGCGACTCCATGCGGCTAGTCGCCATTGACCGCTTGATACGGTCAGGTAAGCGATATTCGATACAAAAGCAATTTAAAGTACTTCTTATATGTGAGATATGAACAAACTCGGTAATATCATTGCTGCGGCTAACAATATCATTGCGGTGTTGAACGATTGACGAATGACGAAAGTTAAACGAAGTAGAAATATGCCTATGGGTGAATCAAACAAATTTATCTTTAAATTCAAATAAGTAATTGGGATTCCAAGTTTTTTTTTCGTTTCAAAACCAATTTTTGTCTTGGTTTCTTAGATGTTTGAAATCTGGAGGTACTACTTATCTCACTAGTTCAAAGTAACCAATGGACTAAGAATTTTTCTATCCTCAATTAGCGTAGCGGGGAACATTTCGTTGATAATTAATTACAAAATTGAAAAAAAGAAGACTGCTATAAATTTTTTTTTTCCATTCAGAACACTCTGATTTCAAAATTTTCAATCTTGCAGGCAGTTTTCGAATTGGATTCTATTCTCTGATTTTTTAGCCGCAAAAATACGTGCACAAAAATGTTTTCTTTACAATTGTAGACAGAGTTGGACGATTTTCGTTGAACAGATGCTACTAATTCAGCAGTATTGAATTGCTAGTTTTTATGTTTTATTAATAAATTTTTCAATGTTATGTTTTGCGGATCGGACGATATTCCATTTTTTTATTTTTAAATATTCACAACAAATTTTGTATTTAATTTTTCCATTTTTGGAGTCTGCAATTTCAAGAGCTTCATTCCCAATTTTCCAAATTCTGTCTTGAATTCTTGACCAGGGGTATGCCACACCAGTCATTGTATCCTATTCGCTCCATGCACATCTTACAGGAGGTGCCTCCTATGGCGGAACCTATAACTTCTGGCTCGCCAGTTAAATTGTTTCGCATAGGGATAAATAAGACTATCCATTTATTTATTGCTATAGATTGTTTTTTAAAATTATTCGAGCTTAGGTTATGTGTTCGATAAGTCTTCTTCCTTCGGTAATTGGAAGACTAATTTCTATCTTTCCTATTTAAGTAAATTGTGATTTAAAAGTTATAACCTATGGATAGTGGACAAAACTCCCAGAGACAAATATCCCACAAATCTGAAGATGGCTCTCTGCATAGAACAATTCATTTCAAAATATTATCACCCCTAGCAACCACTATGTGCACTTTTTATTCGCGATTCAATTTTTCTCCTTCTCGTTATCTCTATGATCACATTTTTGAATGAATTCTTTTATGCAAAAAGCCAACTTCAGATCTGTGTAATGTCAGACAGTGCCAGTGGTTCTGGAAATTGGCTGTTGTACGAAATGATTATCGTAAAAAAATTTTTTTGCAACCCAACTTGTCCACGTATTTCATGTATAATCAATCATTTTAATCATATCTTGCTAGAGTACCGTACTTCCATTTGGAATACTCATGGTTTTTCTTTTTAACTTTACACTTTTTTCACTATGACTGCCTATGCATTTGGCGAGCCGGAAGTTCCGAAAACCGCCACTGGCATCGCTACAGTCTTATCCACGGAGCAAATAGACAGTTGGTTCTCAACTTGACTCAGCGGGCAATATGTGAAACTGAGGCGCTGATTGCATTTCAGCAAATATTGTGCTTAAATTTTGACAATGATTCGAAAGCGTCAGCGTAACCAAAATAGAAGTCTCAACAGCTGATGGCAAAAGATAACCTTTGAAATGTCTTTTCCTGTAATCTGTTTAACGTAACAGTTTTTGGAAAAATTCTTCAATTCTCCTTTTTAATTTCGTAGTTTCACTTCGTTGGACGTTGGAATTTTACTAGTAAAGTTGTATTTGACTAGTTTAGGTATCATGGTGCAAACATAAATATGAAAGCAACAAGAAGAACCAGATATTGTTCTAGTTGACTAGACCTTATTTTACTTCGCTCATAGGACGAGAAATTAATCAATTCTTCATTGATAAAGCAGATGTTTATATTTCTTCAACTTTCCGGAAATGTGAATTTACTTCAAAAGATTAGTGAAATTCTGATATTCCATTTAAATTCAAACAAGATAGTTGGAGGAAAGGCGATCAGCGCCAGAGTTTCCTATTTTCCCCGCTGAGCGAAATTGGGAATCATAATCATAATGATCGTAGCATTCCCCTGTTCTTGATACTAGAATTATTTAGGTTTATGGACGTAAGAATAACATTTTTTTCAATTTTCTTGGCTTTCAATTTGAAAGCCAAATGTTCAAGGTTTTCAGATTTTAATTGGAAATGTTTTAATTCTGAGAACTTTTAATTGTGAATTATACAATTGACCGTCGGCGTGCAAGCAGAGATCCTCAAAAAAGAGTTGATACAATTTTCCCCCTTCTTCAGCCTTTACACGACCAGAATAGGAAGTTTTCGCTGGAGCGTATAAAATTTGAACTGTATTTTGTTCTATAGAATATAGAGTATTCTAGTTTTGGCCAAACATCGTTTTTAGTGCATGACCGATATA
>WSXT02188014.1:0-20203 GCA_011762715.2 Neuroterus valhalla | reverse complement strand
GTAGCTGTTGCTCTTGGTGGTTCGGAACCCACCGTAAACTGTAGGTCCCCCTCACCCCTGAGTTAGTGGTGGGGTGTCCAAAGGAATAGAGAGAAGGTTCTGCCGAGACTCTCAAACCCGTAACAGGGAGAAAGTATAAACAAATATTCAAAAAAAAAACTAGAATTAATTGTAGCAAAGAGTATGATCTCGCACGGTACGTCTGCTCTCTACGACGCACTATGTAGCAAAATCGAGAATGGCTGCCCAAATGAGAAACATGTTTCAAAATTTGGGAATATCGGATGTACGAGGATTTTCAAGGTCGCTGGATTCGGATATAGAGACATAATTTTGAAACCCGAAGTGTCGGACAAGTCACCAACAAAAATTTTCGAAAAATCGGCCTAATTTTTTAAATTCCAGTTCAATTTACTTGAAAGAAGATGAACAAGGGTTTGCGAGGTCGCTGAATTCGAATCCAGAGTCAAAATTTCAACAACGATAAAGTTCGGATGAGTTATATTAAAAAAATTTCAAAAAATTGGTTAAATTTTTGCAACTATAAATCAGTTCAGGTAAAAGAAGATATCAGAGGGTTTTCAAGGTTGCTGGATTCGAATACAAAGCCAGAATTTTGAAAAACAAAACGGCGGATGAGTCACAGACAAAATTTTTTCAAAGCGGCCTGATTTTTGCAATTTCAGTTCAATTGACTTGATAGAAAATAAACAAGGGTTTTTGAGGTTGCTGAATTCGCATTCAGAGTCAAGAATTCAACAAAATAATGGTGGATGAGTTTTAGTCCAGAAAATTTCAGAAAATTGGTTTGACTTTTGGAATTATATATCAATTTATCTGATACACTACATGTGAGGGTTTTAAACGTCATTGGATTCGAATCCGAAGATGGAATTTTGAAAAAAATAGCTAGGGGTAAAATCTACAGAAAAAAATAATAAATTCTCCTAATCGGCATTCCATTATCCAAATTCACGTTATGATTGAAGTAATCAAGTAAATCGAACCTTTTTTCTATTACTTACGACAGATTTTATAGAATGTTTCATCATTACAAACGTACAACCTAATCTTCAAGAGCGACAGTTAATGAAAGTACAGTTTATTTGGAACGAAATACGATGTATTTGTAGACAAAATTATGTATATAAATTCGACTTTTGAATAGTAAAATCAATTCGACAAGTAAATACGTCGTCAGGTGTGACTAAACTACCAGTAATACTTGAAGATAAAAATTGATTTTGATTATTTGTAAGTGATATAGGTAAGTTGGATATCTCGTGAAAATCAAATAGATCCAGGAAAGGACTGCACAACAAGTTCGAGCAGCCGATAACCGAAAACAAGAGACTGGATTCGAGCCAGAAAAATCCCAGGAATATAATTGATAAGCAAGATAACAAATTTGAGCAGCCAGAGAGGCGTTTGAAGAGAACAAATCTTTTTTTCGTGTACCAAATATCCCTGGAAAAGCTTTCTTTCATCAAAGTAGCCATAGAAAATATAAGGAAGCCATCCTAAGCTACGATAAGATGATTACGAAAGGGAGGAAAATGGAAAAGAAGGATGTCATCAATATCAATACAAACGGAGATGATGAGGCAAAGGAAAACACAAGTGATTCGACAACAAATAATCCCTCAACTTCTAATAGGAGAGCATTCCTGAGAAGTGAAGCCACAAACCCGCCTATTAAGGACCAGTAGACCAATTTGTCCAAAGGCAGAAAACAATGGCACAGCATAACATAAACAAATACACAACTAAAAGATTTCAATGACTTTTCTGCTCGGATATTAGGGATCAATTGAGAAGCTGGTATAAAGGTGGCCTAGCGCTATATATAAATAAATGTTTTGATTCGTGTCAGTTAATTGGAAGAACAGAGGCATGAATGTTTGTGGTAGCAAGTTTTGGAGTACGAAGTTGGCTACTGACCTCTGTTATTTTAGCCCAGACACAAGATTCAATGTTACAAGAGAAGTTTCCGAGACAACACTCGACTCAAGTATAAACGGGCGCGGTTGGCGCTCGGGTGGGTGACTGTCCGAGATTCTCGCTTTACACGTTTAATTACTGCCGAGCGGGAGATTTGACGCCGAAGATCGGTGTAGGCATTCGATGCTATCGAATGTCTTCATCCAAACTCGCCTGTAAGTAATCGACTGTACTCAGCAGCTTTGGGTTTCTGCCGTTTCCCACTCCTCTGGCAAAATGTTCAGGTGAATGCGAGCGTTTTAAATTGAAAAACCGGCTGCAGGCGGTAGGGGTTCAGAGATTTTCTAAAATCCCACAGGACTGGGTACGTCAGGCATTGCTTGGAAGCTTATTATGAGATTTGGGTTTATTGGGGATTTCGGGAAGGTATTTTAGTTGAAAGGTGTAATGTCTGTCGATCTCCTGTGGGAGGGGGGAATATAGACATGTTACATGTTATTGCTACGAGGGCTATTTTGATAGTTTCGCTGTAATTAATGAGTCTGTAGCGCTGTCACAGCAATATGGAGTTTTCCGTGTAGGTCAACTAGGGATTCACTGACGAAATTTACTCTTGGAAATACTTTGTGCAGAAGCGTTATTAACTTAGTCTGGTCTATCCTGGGCGCTTTCGAATTGGTCCGAGATCCGTAGATTAATTGAAACTCTCACGAATCGGATAACTTTCCTATCAATATTTTGCTAGATTTGAATTTTAATAAAAATAGTGATATAGGAAATGAGAGAAACGTGACTAAACTTCAAATAGGAGGAGGAGAGATGCCAAGAATTTATAGAAATTCTGCGTGCCTCTGACCAATTTTTAGTCAACTTCGAGAACGTAGATTGTAATGAAATTAGTAATAACTTAGTCAGTGCGATCAAGGAAGCGGCAACTGGAGTTATTATGTTTTTTTTCAAAACTGACAGCTCCATACTTGAAAATTAATTAAGAATAGTCTGACGCCGATTGTGTTCATCTCAAAGCATTGTTGAACAAAGTGTCAAACGAAGCTAAACGTTTAGATTTCACAGATCATTTTAGGAAAAAATGCATTGAAACAAAAGCAGATTACAGAAAATTACAACTTTTTAGGAGAAGAAACTTTGAATCGGAAATCATTTCCAGTTTACAAAATACCAGTATCAACCAAATATTTTGGGATACCGTCAACTGCTTCAAGTCATGTAAAAATTATGCTTTATCACTGGGAGTGAACGAATAGTGGCACTATTTCAAAAATGTTTTCCCGCTATGTGTTTTATATGATACCAGATCTGTTGATGTTAGGCACCCGCTTCTTGATGTGAAAATTACCCCAGTGGGAACACTTGTAGCTTTGAGGGAATGTAAACCCCAAAAGAGCTAACTCATTGATGTTGATGACCCACTGCCCTAGCTAACACACTGACGAAAATTTTTACACAAACATTGCAAGCAAGACTGTTAAAATGGAAAAAACAATGTCAATTGATCCTGGACGCTCAGGACAGACGCCCAGGAAGGAGGTGCAGGTATCACATTTTCTCGCTGACAATGATCTCACACATTTGTACTTTTAAACTTGTTTATTACAATATTCTCAACCTGAATGGATTCGACGAGGAATTTTCTATTCTCACATATGATTTACCCTACAGAATCGTAGATTCAGTTTCTGTACCTGCGACTAGAATATCTTTCACGTGATCAAATTTACTCATCATAGGGTATGGTTACCATGTCAACTTAATCTTATCTTCCTGTGTCTCGATGTGAAAAATTGCGTACTCACGCACTAGAAATTCACGCTAAACACATATTTGATCCGGTTCATTCAGAGATGTCATTGATGTCAGTCTTCTTGATCATATTGCTTAATGTTTTTTCATAGTTGAATCCAGTGGTGGAAAGACCAAAAGCATCCAGTCATTATTTCTGAATAAATGAGGTTATAGTTTTTCTTCGGAACTACTAAAAAAAAATAAGGCAGTAATAAAATTTTGTGAAACTTGTCAACAGACTGCGTAGCACCTACCACTGAAATTATTCACTCACAAGTTACTACTTCAAAATAAAAAGATAATTATATTCACTCATTTGATGTATCAAATTTTACTTGTTTTAGCTTGAAAATAATTTCTCTAATATGTAAACTGACACTGACAAGCAAAATGTGCTAATCAATTAATTATTGATCAATCGATAATGAAGCAACTGTCGATCTGTAAAATTTAATCAGTAATATTATCATAATTGGGCTGTTCTCTAGAGAAAACACCTGACCCGATGCGGGTTACGGAATTTATCGCAGAAAAATTTTTTCAAAATGTGGATTTGAAAACTAGAATAAATTCTTCAAACAATTTAGGTGGTTTTTTCAGAGACAGCCTTATTTCTGTTATTATTCGAGATATGGCAACAAATTCTGTATTCTTATTTACAAATGTTTATTTTCCATTCCCGCTTAACGAACGTCTTTCACTGCCTTCCTTTCCCCCAACCATATTTTGATTTTTTAAACAGTTTCGCTGACTTAATAATTGTATGAATCTCCTTTTCCAAAAAGATCATTATTTAGTACCATCTGCTTGGTTCAACCTGATCTCTTCGGATGAGGAGCTTCAAACAATTATGATAGAACTTTACTCAAAGGTCAGTTCGTTCAATCAATTAATTATAATACGCGCCTCTTCCTCAGGATTATAACGTTTGCCAAAATGTCAAAAAGAAAACCCGAAGGTTTTTCCAAAATGCATCGAATTAAGAAAAAAATGTGAAAGAGTCCATTGGAATCAGGAGGAAGAAGTTTATTATCATCATAATTCATTATCATTGTACCAAAACTAAAAATAAAAAATGTTGGAAATTTTTTGATACCTCTTTCTGAAACTTTTTTTGGGTCACAAGGAACACCTTCGCCAAGTTTTGTGCTGTTTCCACAATTTGATATAAATAAAAGTGTACAGCTATTACTAATTTCAATTTCTTTCAACTCCAAAAATTTGAATTCGTGTTTTTCCCAAATTTCAGTGTTCTCGACGGAATCAATCATGCAACTACTACCGCTGACTATTGATCTGCCCATATTAAAAGTACCTAGGCATGACTATATACTGGTTAGATCTGGTAACCAGGCGCAGGGAAAAAGTAGTGCTCTCTTGCACCAGGATGAAAGGACGTCATACCTAAGACGTGATTGCACAAGCAACGGAGGACATTCTCTCTCAATTCAAGATTGGAAATAAAGTCACGAGGTAAGTTTGATTTCGGGACTTTTCATTTATCATGACTATTCTATAAATTTGAGTCAATTCAGTAAAAAGTCATGTTGGTTATTGGAAATTTGGATATTCAAATTATTTTGAACCGATTCCTTTATTCTAGGATAGCTACTGACAATGTCACCAACTTTATAAAGGCCTCCGTCTATTTGGATCACAGGATGATGCCAACACACCGTCAAACATGGAAGTGGCTCTGGACGAATTTGAGGATGCCGATTTGAGTGCTTTATTAGCTGAATACGTGGAGCAGCAGGATTTGGAGTTTGAGTTTCTTACGGAAATGCTGGATGAAAATTCCATGAACCTGCCAAAGCACATGAAGTGTGGTGCTCATACTTTTGATCCAGTGGTAAGTAAGGATTCAGAAAAAGCAATGCTTAATGCGATCTTCAAAAAAGCTTAAAGGAATGCCCTTGGAAAAGCATGATCCCTCTGGAACTTACAGAGTCTCAGGACAGTTGCTGCAGACAGCATCTTCGAGGAGATAGGCAGGAGGTTTGTTGTACCCTGCGTAACGAGGTGGAACTCCGAATCCCACTCTGTGGAATCTCTTATCCTCATCCTTGAAACGAAAAGATCTGCTCTCACTTGAGTCATGACCGAGCTAAAGCTCCCAAACTTCACTGACCATGGTATTACTCCATTGAAGGAGTACGCCAAGGTAGAGAAAATCCAGTGCACGTTGTCATATTGCCTTTATTGAAAATAGGCTAGGAATTTAAAATTAATAATCGGAATTCACAACTCTGTTCTGTTTTGCGGATTTCTACTGACAACAATTGCAGTAAAAATCATCAAACTGAAAGAATTTAAGTCGAAAAACTTGCGATACTGCAGTGCTTTAGTTGATGCACTTCTGGAAGGAATAGCAAAAAGATTCGGACTCCTCATGGAAAACGAGGAATGCCAGATGGCCGCTGCTTCCCATCCAAAGTTTCGTCTCTTTTGGTTGGAAAAATATGACAACGCTATGGTCGTCAAGGTACAGAAACTTATGGAGGACAAAGTCCAAGAGGCATTAAAGAGAGAGTCTTACGAATTGAGCAGCGTAAACGGAGGCAGCACAGATGGAGAAGTGGAAGAAGATGACTACTATCATTCCGTTACTCGATCGAGAGAAAGCAGCAACAATCAAAAGTCACTAAAAACAAAAGCTCGGAACCTGATTAAGACTTGGCTGAGCAGCCTGTCAGATGAAAATTTCGACATGCTTCTGTTCATGAAGGGCAATTTGCATCACATGAAAAATTGTCAAGAATAGTGAACATAGTCCATTAGTACCTTGCTATTCTTATAAAGATTGGATATTGCGTTCAATTCAATTCATTTTTGTATGGATTCAGGGGATAAAATTAAAATTAAAATAAAATTGACAATGCGAACTCGTTCTAATAGTTCACTATATATGGATTGTAAAAGTTTGCGAAAGCTTGTGACTTGGATGTCCACCCAGCTGTTTTTCTAATGAGGTTGATGTTAACTCCGCTTTTGTTTTCTGCTGAGGTGAACGCTTGATGACTGCTATATGGGATAAGATAATCAATATCCATTCAACTCAATGATGATACACTATTTATCCATCGTATCTTGTATATAAAACGGAATCACAAGAGTCGGTTGTGATCTATTGACAGCCTGAGTTCTTATCCTATCAGAAATTTCAACTTGCATCCTTACGCTTTCCTCTTCGATATTTCTGATATTGATTAGTGCTAATGTTTGCATTCGTAGACTTTTGATAAAAGCTAGTGCGGTTTCTAGCTTTGGAGTTAACGTTTTCTAGTTCAATTTTTCACTAGATTCCCATTAAATGAATGTGTTTGGAACCGAAGCAGAATCCCAAGTATAGTTATACTGAGCTGTAGGTGATCTAAGCTTTGCCGATTCCTTGAAAAATCTTTTCACCTGCGGATCTTGTCCTAAATCAGGAACATATTGTAACGCATTTGGTAGAGCAGAAACAATATAATGAGTCATAGGAGGTCCCATTTTTAAACCTTGTGTTTGAAAATGCTGGAAGGTCTGTTATTCAGAATTGAAGAGGATCAATACGACTGGTCTCACAAAAGAATCACCATTTTTTTAGCCCACTATTGCATTATTTGTATTGCTTTTCTGTAGATTCACTGAGTGATGGGAGCATACTCTCCATCGTTTTTTTCGGTACTAATCGTTTCTTGAGGACTTCCCTGAT
This sequence comes from Neuroterus valhalla, assembly GCA_011762715.2. Taxonomy (NCBI): domain Eukaryota; kingdom Metazoa; phylum Arthropoda; class Insecta; order Hymenoptera; family Cynipidae; genus Neuroterus; species Neuroterus valhalla. The sequence continues at coordinate 12,762 of WSXT02188014.1, read as the reverse complement.
AAATTCCCGGCTATCAGGGTAATCATTGCCCATAACGGATGCGGTTGACTATTAAGTTTTATTAGAAGTCGTCATTTCCTTGCGTTTGTTGAATTAACACTTTCGTCTCGATTCTTCCCAAAAAGCCACACTTCCACAGATGTTGAATTAAGTATCTTACGGATAGTAGATTCAATATTTTTGAGAATAAGAGCCCTTCGAATTGTAGCCTCCTCATGCTGCAAATCACACAGGAGCCTCACTGTCCCACTAACATTCTCCAACACTTGTATGGAGATTGATCGTTTCTACAGTCGGATCACCAACATACGACTTAGCAAAATATATTTCAAATGTTTTATAACCAGATTCAGGTAACACAAATTCCTCTGGTAAAAATAGTTGGGATATAAAGGACATTCTGAAAAAAATTATTGTTCCCTGAACACATTGTTTGGTCTCATTGGATGTTGTTTCTATGTTTGACAACCGCCCATTAGATCTTGCCTTGGATTGTGTTGAGGAAAAATTGATTTTTCTTTATACCTCGGTCGAAAGAACGTTCCTCCGGCATCGATTCTAAGGCAGAAAGTCTAATTTTGAGCATTGATAGAACTACACTCCTTCCTCTGTAACACCAGGGGCAAAAACTTACTCGCGCGCGCCGATACTCAATTCTTGACCACCCTGAAGTCTGCTATATGCTATAGATTAGACATTTTTTGATCGATGATTGATAAACGAACGGTCCGAAACAAAAACTAAGATAACCATCGTAATCGTTTTCCAAACGTCTCCATGCGCGATTTTCCTTTTTTCGAAAAAGCAATTTTTCAAACAATAAGAGCATTTATAACGTTATTGACATTAGGAAGACGATTCCAATGGTTATCTTAGTTTTTGTGTTGGACTCTCGTTGCTTCCGTCAGACAGAATTGTTTCTGCTGTTACTCTCGCTTGTTGATATTACCTCAAAACTTTCTTGGATTTGATTTCTGTTTTTATGTATAAGTGAATAGAATTAAAAGATTAAAATTAACTAAAGGTTTATAATAAAAAATGATATCAATGAATTAATTATTCTCTTTTGACGAAACCACGGATGAGGAAGAGGATAAAAAAGATTAAAATAGAAATCATTCGGAGCAAGCATCAACACATGCCATAATGAGCATATATTGTACATAAAAATATGATTCTTCACCGTACTTTCGACCGCATATGATGAAAAACAGTATACACTACGCGGGAAGAAGTTGGAAAGCCATGAACTTCGAGATCTGATGCCCTCGGCTTCGCCTCGGGCACCAAATCACGCAATGCAGGAATTTCTACTTCCTGCCTTTGTAGTATAATGTACTACTAAATAATAATTTGACTAAGATAATCAAATCTGAGTTCTTCAGAGCCACAAGAACCGTTTTTAATAACACGTTTTTTTTCAAATAATGGAAAATATAACAAACAATCAATTGGTTGTTCGATGAGATCTCCTTTGCCTCCGGTAGTTCAAATTTGGGTTTGGAAGACATAGAAAGCAGAGCTCTAGAAAAGTTGAATTTTATGCCTATTTTATATAAACAGTATGTGAGTGATATCCTTGCTATTCTTTCTACTGAAAGCATCGATGATTTCATGAATATTTTTAACAATATGGAAAATTGCATTCAGTTTGCATTTGAAATTGAACATAACAATTGTTTGAATTACCTTGATTTAAAGATCATGAAGTGACATTTCATTTAGAAGAGAAAATTTAAACCAATTAAAAAGAACACTGATTCAAAATAATTATCCGCTTCCTTTGATTAAATATATTATTCGAGTGATTCATAACTTACGTTACCTTATGTTCAAGGACTTTCCGAACGTCTGAGAAGGTCTTTAAAGAAATTCAATAATAATGTTCATTTCAATAATAAAAACACCCTTACTAGGATTTTATTAAGTAAAAAAGACAGTGATAGTATTAAAAATTTGTCTGGAATTGTATACGCAATGAAATGTAATCATTGCGAAAAATTGTATATTGGTGAAACAGGTAGGAGAATAAAAATAGAGTTTCGGAACATAAAAGGGATTGTAGAGTTGGAGATTTGAACACGGGTTTGTTACAACATTGTTGAAAGTTAAATCATCACATTGACTTTGATTTCAATAATATTAACATTTCGTCTAGAGTAAACAATACTTATAAAAGACGAATTATGGAATCCAATTCCATTATGAATATTACCAAACATCTTTTAACTTCCAGACAGACAGTCTGAATGTAACCAATATTTATCAAAGCATAATCAGGTAAATTCCAAAATTCAGTAAAATTCAGTCGATTTCATCAGATTTCGCCTGAATTCCTATGTTTGTATTATCGCCTTAATTTATTTACATTCTGCCTAGACATATGTCCGTCGCTTGTCTCAAAACACTAAGAAAGTTTCTTCGTTGTTTTCTTTCGTTTTAATTATGTATGTAGTGTAAAATGAACTTCAATTTTATGACCCTAGGTCAAGGATGGAGAAGAAGGAAAATGAATAAAAGATCAAAACAGACGCGCGTCAGGATAGAGAATTTACAAAAACCAGAAGTACAAAAAGTACATCGTGAAAAGCTGTATGAATGTTTAGGGCATCACAAAGATGATTGGAAGACAGAATCAGTCAACAAAAATTTAGAGGGTGCATGGACAATACAGCGGAATGGAACCTTCGAGAGTGCTTCGGAAGTGTGTGGTAGTGTGACTGTAGCAAGAAAGTCCGGCGATGCGTGATGGAATGATGAAATACGCGTTGGCGTCAACGAGAAAAAAGAAGCTTACTCGAGAATGTTGAATATTAGAGGTCTTAGCGATAAGGAAAGGAGTAGGGACATAAATGAATATAGGGATAAAAAGAGGAAAGCAAGTATACAAGTAAAAGAGAGCAAGGATAAAATCAAAACAGAAGAAGATACGAAAATGCAAAATGATTTTGAAGGAAATAAGAAACTATTCCGCAAATAGGTTAAGAAGATTAGGAAAGAAAATACTAGCACTGAGGTAGTCGGAATTAAGAACGCTGACGGCGAAATGGTATGGGATTCGGACAAAGTGAAAGACTGTATGCGGAATTTTTTCAAGAAGCTGTATGAAGGTGAAGCCATGGGGCAACATATCGACGACATTATTTCCGTAATTAAAAAATTGAAGAATGGTAAGGTTGCCGGTGTGAATGGTATTACTCCTGAAATGCTTAAGTTCGGTGGCGGAATCTTGTTTGTGTTTCTGTGTGAATTTATGAATATCTGTGCTGCGAAAAGCGAAGTTCCGAGTGATAAGAGAAAGGCGATTATTGTCCCAATCCACAAGGAAAAGGGTGGTCCAGGCGACTGTAATAATTATAGAGCGATTAGCCTTTGAAGTACTGTGGGAAAATTTTTTACCAAAATACTTATTAACAAAGTCATGGGAATAACAAAGGCAAGAATCTGGGAAGTTCAATTTGGATTTATGCCAGGGATATCATGTACGGATCAGATATTTAGCTTGAGACAGATCACAGAAGAAAGCCTAAGAGTCAACAAAATGTTTTCTGTGCATTTGTGGATCTGGGAAAAGCTTTCGAGAAGGTAAATTAGAGCAGGGCGTAAGGCAAGGATGCGTCATGTGCTCTTGGATATTCAATGTACATTTACATGGACAAATGTCTGAGAATAGCTCTCTTTGACGAGGGAGGTGTTGATCTTGGGACAGTAATAGTTCGTGGCCTTGAGTTTCCAGATGACAATATCGTTACGGCAGAATCAGCCGAGATTCCACACGGGATAAACAAAATTTATGGTGTTTGAAAGTAGGGATGCGAAAACGAAATGCAAGATTGTTCTAAGTGAATAAAACATAGAACAAGTTGATAATTTCGTGTATCTTGGAAGTTTATTCACTGCTGCCGGGAAGATAGATGCAAAGATTTCCAGACGCATTAATGAGGGTAGGAAGATTATCGGCAGTAACGGAGCATTACTAAAAGTAAAAATGTAACAAACAAAGCCGAAATTGCTATACTATATATAATTGTATGCCAGCACCAACTGTGCTGTACGGTAGCGAGACCTGGTCGTATCAAGAAAAGGACAAGAGTAAACTCAACGCAATAGGCATGCAGTTTCTGCGTAATATGTAAGGTGAAGAAAGGATGCGAAAACAAATGATAATATTACCCTAAATAGAGAGAGCATAGAACAAGTTCATAATTTTGTGTATCTTGGTAGTTCATTCACTTCTGACGGATAGATAGATACAGAGATTTCCATGCGTGCAAATGAAGGTAGAAAGATTATTGGCAGTGTGCGGGGTAATACTAAAAGTAAAAATGTAGAAAAGAAAGCTGAAATTGCGATATATAATTCTGTGCCAGCACCAACCGTCCTGTGCTGTAGCGAAACCTGGACGTATACGGAAAAGGGCAAGAATGAACTCAATGCGATCGGGATGCGATTTCTGCGTATTAGGTGCAGAATGTATGAAGAACGATTAACAAAACAAGTGTACCTAGGTAGGGTGAATGACAGCGTATCCAGAGGCAGACCAAAGAAGGAATGGATAGAATGTGTGAATGAAACCCTAAAGAGCAGAAGTATAATGATCCGTAGAAACACAAGAGCTTGTATGGAAAGATGCATGGATACGGAAGAAGCAGTAGATGTATGCCAGGTTATAAATAGAAAAAAGTGTGAAGCCTGAAACGAACGATTTTGGATACTAATTGGCCCATTGTGAGGATGTTGCTAAATGGATTATTTTAATGGCTTCGCGAAACTCTTTGTACGGAGTGTTTGCTCGAGAGATCAGGAATCGACCCATGTCGGAGCGATGTTGCACATGACGAGTGTGTTTTCTCTGGTCGCAAAAAAACACGCAATGAATTCTTAGACTGATCGAACCCCTATCCCTGCCTCCTTCTCATACACATCCTTTGCTCGAAAATTCCCATGTCAATTCCATTTCCAAATCTTTACACCTAATAATTCCTTATTCTCCAGTAGTACAATAGGTCTGACACAAGACGAGTTGCGCTTACCCCAAAAGGAATTTGGCCTAATGGTATAATAAAGATAATAATAATTATATTTTTATCATTAAAAACATTTTTCTATATGTAATTTTTGACAGGAATGTTAGAGAAATTAAATTAGAAGGCAGTTACTAATCATATTGGAATATATTTCTCACACCATTTCAATCAATTATAACGTTATAATTTACTTTTGACAAACCAATTAGGCTCCAGTTGTTCATTTTTATTTTCACCTGAATTATTGATGCTCTCCTCTTATTGCTCGATTGTACGCTTCATGATATGTTTGATAAATTTCTTTAGCTCTTGCTTTAGCGTTTCCATGAAGGTTTAGTTCATGGTATGCTTGCTTCGTTGCTTTCGTGTGTGCGTAATAAATTGCTTGATAGTGAGCTGCTTGGAGAGTTTGCTGGATTGCACCTTGGTTTGCATGAGGGTTAGCTTGTTGGTTTGCTAGATAAATGACATTATGTGCATCAGCAGCTCGATCAGCCGCACGAGTAAATGCCATACGAGTTTCAACATTCAATCGTGGGTCAACACCCAAACGTCTTAGTTCTTCCTCGTTGAGGCTTACGAACCTATTGCGATTAATGTCGAATACAACATCAGTTTCGCCAAACAAATTAGATATTGGTTTGGAGAGATGATAATGGAACCATCCAATTACAACATTAGCTCTCATTAATAAAGATGTATTTGGTTTGAATCCAACCATATGTCCACTAACGTATCTTCGTAAGCTTGTTAATTGTGGGTAAGTGTTGAATCTAACAGTCGTAAGAGGAGGAAAGATGCCGCTCTCGCAACCAGGAAACAATTCATTCAACTCTTCCGAAAATGATTCTGTAAAAGAAGATGATAAGCGGTGAGTTTCAATAGTTCCATAGAATTCAAATCACGTTAGAAATAACGTTGGATCACCCGAAACTTTGTTATTTTAAAATATGAGTACAAATATTCTATTAGTGATTCTTCACAGACAGGGGACTTTCGTGTCCAAGGGTTATATTAATGATACTATTGGTTGCATTGGTGTGAAACTCTGTAAAGATCTTCATTTTAGTATGTTTAAGAGATGTCAACAAATGCCTAGAGCATATTGTGTAGCCACGTGGAAAGTAATGAGGTAATTTAGAAATGTATTCTTATTGGACCTAAAGCTTAAATGAAAAAGTACTAATTTTATTATAAAAATTCCGATTTTAATGCAATATTTACAACATATGCACGCAAATATAAGTGTCCACTGACTTATTTATGTGGTTACGTCGATATTTGAACAGCGATCATTCAACAACTCGGAATACCTTTTTGGGATCAGTTTTGACGTAGAATTGAAGGAACGCCCTCTCACTACACATTTTTCCAAGCTTTGAGTGTGAAAATCAGGAACTTTCTCCAGAAATTTAAAAAAAGTTTACGAAAACCTTGCGTATTTTATTATTATTCATCGACCTAATTGACAATTGATTCTAAATTTAAAACAAAATCTTGTGAATGAAAGATAAAAATATGAATCAGAACGGGAGGAAACAAATCGTAAAAGAATTTTCCAATCCATTCTACTTTGAAACTTCGGGAGCACTTTTTGTGTTCTTCTCCATCGACGTAACCTTCATCTACGTAGCCCCTTACTTTAGGCTTGTCAGGGTAGCCCGACATTAAACCGTGCCTCTCTGAAAGACTTTTTCAAAAAAGTAATGACAACAGAGATTTTTCTTATATATTATTTTGTTTAAGCCATAAAAGCACAGGAATAAACAAAGAATAGGATTTTTCCGAATCGAACTGCAAAAATATTCTTCTTATTGAGGAACTGTTTGACTCCTTACAATCCTGAATTTCATTTGACAGATCAGCCGAGGTTAGGTTTATATAATCTAGCCTAATCTAGCCTTAGCCTGCATTAAAAATATATACCATTATATTTTGATTGGGAATGGTGTTTATTGATTAATTCAAACGTTCTTCACCATGTATAATTATGTTCTTAGTAGGAAAATGAACAGCAAAATGGTCAAAGGTAAAAAGCGGAAATCAAATTCACCAGCAGAATTTTCAAAGGAAGAGGAAAGGTTGCGAAGAGGAAAAAGAGCTAAGGCGACAAGAAAGAGATGTAAAAAAAATTATGAAAACGTTATTGAAAAAGCAAATAACTAATTTAGGAGCTCTATATACTAACTAAAAGTGTCATAAAAAGTGTCAGGATTGCAGTAATGTTTTGTCAGAGAGTGTTTTATTCTGGTGGTATCAATAGACACCTTATGTTATTTATTTCCGGGTGAACAACAAAAGAGTAGTATGCAAGAACTCGATTTTGTAATATTTTTAGCCTCAGTGAAGCAATGCGGTGGCAATATTTTGAAACTTGTTTATAGGTTGTGTCACGTGATCTCTGATCATACTGATACAAGATTATTCTCACAGTCAGCATTACACTATGAGAAAAGAAGAAATAAAGATATACATTTTTTTACAAATAACACGTTGATCTTACAATTCTTCACCTGGCGAACTGGGATATTTTGATTAAATCCTTTTATTGAAACTCGTTAAATTAGAAGAGTTAGAAGAAATGAGACCTGGCCAACGGTGGGAAAAGAAAAGGGATTGTGGGAATAAGAGAGGGGAGGCATCGGGGTTTGTGCAAGTCGCAAAATGATAAAGATAAGGACGAGGAGAGTGGAAGAGGAATGTAGAGACATAAAAGTGGCGTTCTGGAATGTGTTAGGAATAAAAAAAGAGGATAAAGTTTTCTGGGAGGAAATAAAAAAGTGGGACGTAAGAATGATGAGCGAAACTTCAGCAGAGAAAAAAGACTTGGAGAGCATAAAAAAGAGGTTGCCAAAATGATATGAATGGAATATGTATAAGGCAAGAATAGATCGGATGAAAGGAAAAGGGATGGGAGGCATGTTATCAGGTGTTAGAAAGAATTCAACGGCAGAACAGGGAGTAGGGGAAGATAGGGAAACAAGCGATGGGATAATGGTAAGAAGGATCAAAGTGGAAGAAGTAAGGTTAGCGAAAGTTTGTAATTATAGGAGAAGGAGAAAAGAGGAGGAGTGGAAAGTTATGAGAAATTGGATGGAGGAAAAAGAGGAAGGGCTGACTTGATTGAGGGAGACCTGAATGCTTCGAGAGGGGATCATGGGAGAGAAGTATGGGATGAAGATAGCAAAATTAAGAAGTAGGGGTCCAAGGCTATTTAGAGGAAAGAAGGAAGGAAAAAAGGAAAGGAAGGTGAATATGGGCCGCTGGGAAGAAGATAAATTGAGAGAATTCAGAGGAAAAATGAGGGAGCAGAATTGGAGGGGAATAGTAGGGAAAGGAGTAGTAGAAACATTAGAAAGAATGCAAGGAACGATTGAGGAGGTGAGAGAAGAGGTAAGACCAAGAAGAGGAAAGAAGGGGTGAAAGAGGGCTGGTGGGACGACGAGTGTAAGGATGGTAAAGAGAGAAGGAAGGAATGCGTAAGTAAATGGAAGAGAGGAGAGATTGACAAGAGAGAGTATAATCAAACTAATCGAGAATATGAGAAAATGTTGAAGAACAAAAAGCATGAAGAGGAGGAAAGATGCATGAGAGAGGCAGAGAAGGAAGGCAGAGAGTGGGAGGTGATGAATAGGGAAAGAGGAAAAAGGAAGGGCGTGAACGAAGAGATAAAAATGAAAGGGTAGGAAGATACTCCAAAGGTTTGCTGGGAGGTGAGAAAGAGAAGATCAGGGATGAAGAAAGAGAAGTAACAGAGCAATTGATAGACTGAGAAAGAATGAAGCAACAGGTGAGGATGGTATGAAAAATGAAGCGCTGAAGTATGGTGCGGGACAAGTGAGAGAAGAGATATGGAGAGTATGCATTAGAGTATGGGGAGGTAAAGGATGGCCGGAGAAAAGGAGGACAGGACTAGTTTAGCCACTGTTAAAGAGAGAAGAGGGTAAGAATTTAGAGGAATATAGAGGAATTACACTCATGTCGGTGGGATACAGAATACATGCAGAAGTACTTAGGAAAAGGTTAGAAAGACAGGTAAAAGGAAGGGAAAGTACTCCACACAACCAGATGAGCTCCAGGAGAGGATAAGGACAACAGATAATACTTACGTCTTAAACTACTTAGCGAATAGGAATCTGGAAAGAAAGAGAGGGAAACTGGTGGCCCTGTTTGAAGATTTCAAAGCAGCGTTTGACTCAATAAAAAGAAAGATAGAAAGAAGAAAGAAGGATCAGAAAATTGAAGAATTTCGGACAGGAAGAGGGCTGAGGCAAGGTTGTCCGTTGAGTCCTCTACTGTTCAGTATTCTGATGGCAGACCTGGAGGGAAAGCTGAGAGGGAGAGCTGAGAGAGGAAGTGAAGGGGGGCATGATTCTAGGCACTAGTAAGATTTACTCTTCAGCTTATGCAGATGATGTCGTACTTTTGTCAGAGGACGAAAGAGGAATAGAGGCAGGAGCAGGGTTGTGATTCTTGACATGTCGAGATCTTGAATATTAGACATGAATGGGCGCGGTCACCACTCGGAAGGGTCACATTAGGATTCTTTTATTTTTATAAAACATTGATATGTAGTTTATCTCTCGATCTTGATTTGTATTTATGAGGTTCCAGATCGATGTTGAGTATGTACGCGCCTGTTACTATATTTCATAAATAGTTCTACTTATATAACCAACATTCTGCGAACAAATGTATCTCTCTGCAAGAGATGGAGCATTTGTGAAAACATTCTTTTCAGGCGATTTTTTTAGAGGAGTTATAGACATTGAGGACATTGTAGACATCCACCTTGATTTTTTGTTATCTGTCTGTTTGGAATTTTTCATTTCTTTCTTCGGTTTGGAAGTTTTTCATGAAGTTATGTAGAACTGGATTCGAAGACTTGAGTACAATTTCAAGGATTGAAAACAATTATTATTGTTTGTATATATGTTATATATATATATTTAAGTTCAGATTCTTGTTTCACCTTCTCAGTTTTATGATTTGAAAATCAAGAACAACTTTCTTGTTTAATCCTTCTCAGATTCAAATTCTTCGTCCGCATCAGGAGTTTCTCTGAAGTTTTGTGCAATGTTTACAGGTCCTAAATAATGTGTAGAAACTGAAATTCACAATTCGAATGCAATTTTCATAATCGAAATTCGAAAAAAAAACAGTTTCCATTCTATGTATTCAAGTTTCTATTCCTATTCTACTTCCTCATATTTTTTATCCAAGTTAAGATGAAATTTCAGTACCAACTCTGTGTTTCCAAGGGTAGTATCTATAGGTTCAGATACAAGCCACGCCACCTACCTCTTTCCAACACCCCCTTTCCTCCCTCAGGTCCATACATTTAGACCCATCCTAGGTAAAATTGTACATAAAAGTACGGATTGGCCGAACGGTTAGACTACCGGTGTAGTCAGAACTAAGCATGAGGACTGTCCGTAAGTTTAGTCCGGACGTGTATTTCATGTTCAAATGAACTTAATATGGAAAGAAAAAATGTAAGTAAGGTCGACTGCAATAGAATATTTGAAGTTTATCTCAATTCTGAGTATAGTAAATCTCAAGTAATAAAAAGTTAATCATCACGTATTTCACATGGTTTTTCAGATAATTTCATACGTCTTTTATTGTATTTACATTTTTTCTCGATTTATAGTAATAATTATAGATGCCTTTACGCGGCGACGAAGCTGCCGATACAGAGCACAGCTAGTATTATAATAATTACCAATTAGTAGAGGGACGAGCACTAACATGAGACACAGAGTACTGATCACGGTCCTCATGTTTTCGAATGAAGATAACCTACTCTAGAAGAATTTGACTTAGAGTTTACTCAATGAATAGTCTGGAATGTTCCAATATATAGTTTCCGAACGCTATCTTACTTCTCATTCAAAATTATTTGTTTTCCATGAATATGTCTTTTGCAGTCTTAAGTCATAAACAAGCTTTAAGAATATTAGGATTATATGCTCAAATAAAAAATGACACTTACATTGAGAAATTGTTTACAGGAACTTTCTATATTGTTTGGACGTGACGGGACAAGCGACAAAGATGTCAAGGCGTACATACGGAAGGAAAGTGGTACTTCAGGGTATTCCAAGCAGCCAGAGCGATATCAAGACGCGTGCCTCGAACGACATGAGTATTGCTATCGTTGTTTCGTCACAAGTCCACAGTATTCTCAAAAGTTCTTTTCATCATTTTCTTCTATTTATAAATCTTCTTGTTATAAATGATATTTGAATAATAAAAATTATATATGCCTTTGTGTATCTCATTCCGCTTACAAGAGAAATTATATTTATTCTGATTTTAAAACGTGAAGAAAAATTTCAGATGTCTAAATTTGTTGAAACTTGTATGTCCTGAATTTTCAACTTTCGTTTTAGCAATTACAAAATAGAAAGAAACAATATATTAAACTTATTATATCTTATCTCTTAGATCTTATTTGACCCCTAATCTGGACCATTGAATTTGATCAGATTCAACCGTCGCCACCATCGAGCATGGTGACAATATGCTGACTGCTTGGCACTCTGTGTCCTTCTAATACTAGATTTTTTCTCCGTTAGAATACTGCTTCCTAAAAATAATATCCTTAAGAGTACAAGAATTTGTTTCCCTTCTTTTGGTTGGCTGTTCGACAAGTATTTTACTCATTCACTCGATTGGCGCCTGCGCGGTCATCTTTTATACGCAGCCAAACAGCCATCAAAACGTTAGCCCCAATACCAGAGATGTGAACCCACCATCACGTAGCATGCGTTTCTATAAGAAGAGTTCTCTGACTCCGAGGCTCTCTTGAAGACAAGTCCCTTATTTAGAGCCAGACGGAGAAAGAATCGTTTCCATAATCATGACTGCAAACTTCTCAGAACGCCAGATCCAAAGTTGATATCAGGTTATCTTGACTTGATTTTTCCCTAAGACGAAATCCTGTTGCTTCCCCAAATCGAGGTCGTTCAAGAAGCCTCTAGTTCTGAACACCTTATAGTTGTCATGACCAGAGATACTGAGATTTGAAAAAATCGTGAGCCATCGTGCGACGTCCGGCAGAAGAGATAACGATATACACACGTGTACACCTGCAAACGACTACCTTCAAGAACAACTCGTGCCGCTATGCACTGTGAAATGCAATTCTTCTATTAGATTATCATTATGACAAGCGATGGAGAGAAAGAGAACAAATGAAAACGAAAGTGAAAGGAGCAAAGGAGAAAAGTGGAAGGAGTGAAGGAGAGGTAGAAGAGTGGACCTTTTCCTCAAGCCACCTAGGCGAGAGAAAAGAAATGAAAGAAACAAAGAAAAAGTAGAAAATGAGGTGCTTTTCCTGAAATCTTTCTGAAATTTGTCCCAACCTGCGTTCCCCCTGACTTGTGAATTCTTACCCTGACATGAGTAGTTATTACTCCAAAAGTTCCAAAGACCGCTCCACCGTATCAACAACTCAAGAGTGAATTGAGCTACCTTCAGCAGAACAGTTGAGGATGGTGTCCCTGCGGCTCAGTCAGATGAGAATTTCTTCTAGAGTAAGCGGTTTTGCACCAACTTCGAAATTGTTGAGGGAGCTAACCGTCATTCGGTGCTACGTCAAAAATGATGATTTTCGATACCTTACTTGATGCGATCGGACGACCAGAAAAGGACGCGCAGCGCGCTTGAAGATGTAAATTTTCAAATTTCCGAAATGCATGCGGAATGCGTGTACTTCGTGCGCAAATAT
>WSXT02187993.1:0-20207 GCA_011762715.2 Neuroterus valhalla | reverse complement strand
AAAATTAAAAATTGAATTTCTAGAAAAACTACACAACATGTGAAAAAAATTAGGCAACAAAACTTCTCTACTGCTTTTGACAAATCGCGATCGAGTGCGCAGCATGAGACACGCGATGAGGATGTATTCGTTAAAGCCGTAGAAGCTTTAACAAAAGAGAATTCACACTCATCAAATTAAAGTAGTAGACTTTTCGCTTCTGAGTTCACAAGCTCTATATAAAACTGTATGGAGGTGCAAAGACCGAGCGCGTAGCGCGAGGTAAATTCAAAACCGAGCGTGATGTAAGATTACCATCGAGCGTGAAGCGCGAGATCCGAAAGACGCGCGCCTTAGGCGCGCTCAAATTTGCGAGCGAAGCGAGCCGCGCGCGAAGCGCGCGATAAGAATATGTCCGCGCAGCGAGCAGATTTTTAAAAATTTTTGTTTGTGCTATCAAAATGGGAATTTTCAATTTTTTGCGAAAATTTAAAAAGCTGTATTCACGATCTTGTAGGGCTCCCGATAAGAAACATTTTTTCTCTCCAACTTTCTTTTCAATCTTGCGCTATTTGACTGAAAATTATCATTTTCTTTTGTATTTTTGGATTTTCAAAATGCCACATCTCTGACAATTTTGTTTTCATAAAAAAAAAATCATTAAGATAAATTGTTCCACTTTTTACCTTCCATAAGGAACCGTACTCAACATTTTCAAGTCTTGAAAAAAAAAGTTTAAAAAAGTGCTCAAAATGTTCCCGCTCTTCAATTTTTCATCCAAAATAGTTGGTTAACGAATTCGACCTGTCTTTTTGGTCCCTCGAAATGGGTGCCAAAAGGCAATCCAATCCGATCATTCTTTCGAAAGTTATCGAGTACACAGACTACAGACTAAAGACTACAGACAGACAAACAGATAGACAGACATACAGATAGGCAGACAGACAGACACCTTCGTAAAAACCAATTTTTCTGACTTAGGGGGTCTCAAAACGTGGAGATTTCATCAAATCCGCGAAAGTCAATTTTCACATAAAACCAATACCTTCTCATTCAGAATGAGAATGTAAAAAAGACGTTTTTGTAAATTTTATTCAGAATTCCCAATATTAGGTGGATCGAGTTCGGAATTCACCATATCTCTTCAGAATTAGTCAAACTATGCGAATAAAATATTACTTTTCAAATATCACCCCCATAAGTCTGTTTTATAGGATCCCAAAAAACACCCATGAGTGATGATCAAATACATGACATACTATTTTATACTGATAGCTAGATGTTTATGTAAATTGTTTAGACTTTTTTTTTAAATTGTTCAAACAATCTATTATTGTTTTCAGCAACTTTCTCTTAGAAAAGGGTTAGAAAGTCAAGGTTTTTCCTGAATTTTTCAACCTATTTTCTTCGTTTCATTTGAAGCGAGGTATATTCAATTGAAATTAACAAAAATAAGTGTTTAAATACTTTGTTATTGATAATAACAATATTCTCTTAGAATAATGCTACAAAGTTGCGGTTTTTTTCTGGAATTTTCAACTTATTGTTCACTTTTTAATTAGATTAAAGTAGATAATCATTAATTCATTTTAGAAATATAATTGTTTAAACAATTTATTATAATTCCTAATAATATTTTCTTTGCTTCATGATAGAAACTTGCGGTTTCTTCTGAAATTTTCAACTTTTTGTCCACTTTTCTCTTGAACTTTGTTAACATTTAATTTAATTCAACAAAAATGTTTGTTTACAAAATTTTTTTATTGTTTATGGCTTTATTCTCTCAGATAAGTGCTAAAAAGATGCCAAAAAGTTTTAAATAGTATTGAATTGTTTTAAGTAAATTATTTTCTTTCTTTTCCTAATGTTGAAAAAATTAATTAAAACAAAAAAACTGGATTCATCTAGTGCAATTTGAATTCCGAATTTTCTACTAAAATTAAGGATCTCTAACGCAAAAATTGAATTTTTATTAAAGTACTTCAACTTTCAACCGAAGAGTTTAATTTTCGACATAAAAATATAAATTTTTCAATCAAAAATATAATGGTTGATATTAGAAAAAAAAGTTTTATTTTAAATAGAAAACAATCTAATTTAACCGACTATTAAATCAGTTCAATTTAATTCAATCTTATTGAATTTCATTCAAATTCCATTCAGAGTGGTCAGTTAGTCGTGGGGGCTAAGGCATGAGCTTTGGACCCATGGTACTGTCTGGTACATTTCAGAAAAAACCACAACTTTCTTTTACTTATCTATGAGGAAATGGTTATAAGTAATAATAAATTGTTTAGGTAAGCATGTTTATTAACTCGCAATAATTTTACCTCACTAAGTGAAAAGTGGACAAAAAGCTTAAGAGTTTAGAAAAAACCGCAACTTTTCAGCACGAGTCTAAGAGAAGAAAGCTATAAGCAATAATAGTTTGTTCAAACAATCTAATAGTGATCTAATTGTGAAAGTTGAAAAATTTAGAAGCAACTGCAGTTTTGTAGCAGTATTCTAAGGAAATGTTGTTATAAATGATAAGGAGTTGTTTAAACAATTAGTTTTGTTAATTTTCATTGATTATTACCTCGCTTTAACTGAAATGTTAAAAATAGGTTAGAAAATTCAGAAAACCCCTTGACTGTCTAATCCTTTTCTAAGAGGAATTTGCTAAAAACAATAATAGATTTTTTAAACAATTTAAATAAATGTCTGATTATCAGTATGAAGTAGTATTTCATGTATTTGAATCAATCAGCGTGAAAAACCCGCAAAAAATCATAATTAGAGCCAAAAACTCGAAAAACCCATTTTTTCATTTTTGTGGGTTTTTCGGGACCCTATAAAACAGACTTATGGGGTGATATTTGAAATGTAATATTTTGTTCGCATTCTGTAACTAATTGTGAAGAGAAATAATGGTGAATTTCGAACTCGATTTACCTAATATTGAGAATTCTGAATAAAATTTACAAAAACGTATATTTTATTTATGTGAAATATACGAGTTAGATTCCATGGGGCTTGCGCCACCTCTAAATATTTAAAAAAAAAATGTATTTATTTTTTTGTGGATTCGAACAAATTTCTGTGCGTTTTGCATAAAAATGCGAAAAAAATTTCCTTTGACTACCCTATTGTACAGTTTTTATAATATATCAGAGTATAATCACTGAATGGAGGAAAAATTGTTTTTAAACAACCATGCTTGGTTATTGTTTCATGAAATCGTCAATAATTCTGAATAGAAGTATAACTAATTTGTTTAAGAGTATGAAATGCAGGATTAACAGCTAATATAATTTATAAGATGGCATTGCTATCTTCAAAATGAATGTTGCAGCTTTGATTTGTTATTTAACACTTTCCCAACTTGTTCATCATCCATCAATCTTATAACTTCAAAAAGTTTTTCTATCCACCCCGGCATAGACCTAGGCAATAAGCGTGACAGGGTACAACTTGAGTAGAGCAGCAAGAGTAAAGTAAATAAATATTTATTAGTTATGTTTTAATTATTACTTTGAAAATGAGTAGTATGAACATTTTTTATTATAAAAGTTTCACTCAATTCACATATTTGCTGATAAATATCTGAGCACCTATTGGACTGGAAAAATATGTTTTTATTCCAATGAGTATGTGTCCTGAAAAGCAATTCAAATTTTCCGGTCTAAAAGGTGCTATAATAAATATGTGCGAATATGTGAATTTTGGTGCAAATTTAATTATTTATAACTCTATAACTTGACACCGGTGAATTGTTCAACAAATGAAATAGGTGAAAAAAGTCTCGTTTTGACCTTAACCATCCAATAAATTCCATTTTATCTCGGTATTAAGTTTCTTTGTGGTCATAGGACTTTTAAAATGAACGATGATCGAATAAAAGACATTTTGGAAACGAACCTACTTTTCAGCATTGGTAATTATAAATAGTATTTTTTCTGTTGTATAAGGAAATTCTTTATTCAAGAAAAATCTTACTTACCTTCTTATCTTTCAAAAATTGAAATTCTCTATTGAGAATATAACTGATCTATTTCTGGCTAAAAAATGATCGTTTAGAGCAGAGAAATCAATTGTTGAATTCTTCATTATGAATTCATCTTTCCTAGTAGAAAACAAAACTTCGTAGTTGAAAGTTGAATAATTATGCTAAACATCCATTTTGAAGGTTGAAGATTTAAGTATTTATCGAAAATTTGTTTTCCTTTGTTTTTTAAAATTACCTTTTTTGTTTGAAATTCAACAATTTCATTCTTGTTCGAAAGTTGATATTTTCTAGATGAAAATTCAATTACTTAGTAAAGAACTTGTTTTAAAAAATTTACTTTTTCAGTTGAAGATCCATCTCTCTGATCAAAAAATTCAACTCTTCGTTAAAGATTCTTTTTTTTGTGTTGAAAATGGATTGTTCGAACTCCAAAATAAAGAATTTCATTTTCAGCTTAAATTTAATAGGCTTCATTTTTACTTTATAGATGAAGAGGAACTTTTAGTTTGAAATTTTATGCTTCCGAGTTGAAAATTTAACTGTTTTGCAGGAAATTTATCTGTTAGGCTCCAAATTACACTTTTTTCTTAAAATCCCGTTCTTCTTGGTCGATAAATCTTTGATTTTTCTTAAAAAATTCAACTATTTTTTAGGAAATTACCTTTCTGGTTGAAAATTCATATTTTCTGGTAGAAAATTTAACTATTTCTTTATAGATTTTGCTTTTTTACCTCAAAATTCAAAACTTTCGTTGGAACGTTCTTCTGTCCTAAACGGAATCTTATTTGACTGCAAATTCATCTTCAAAAGAAATTTACTCTTTTTGGTGAAAAGTGCAGCCATTCGATTAAATATCGATCTGTGTTGTTTAGAGATTCAAACATTCTGTTTGAAATTATTCCCAAAAGATTCTATGCAACAGTTTTTGATTTAAAATAAAAATATTTTTTGGTTGAAATATCTCTAGACTTGGGAAACAAAAGACCAAATTATTCCGATTAGGTTTGTTTTATTTTCCTTTTTTCACACCCCCTATCAACACTTGGTTTCGACCGTGATCTTTTTTTTTTAATTATACTGTTTTTGATGAAAAATAAAATTGAAAATTTTTTAAAGTTGGCATATAAAATATTATATTTTTCGTTGAGAATTAATCTCGATTAATTGAAAATGTTACTTTTTGTTGAAAATTGATTTATTTTATTAAAAATTCAACTATTTTGGGTAACATTTTTTTGCATTAAACATTCGTATTTTTGAAAAGAAAATACATCCTCTCGAATTACAGATTCAACTGTCTTCTAAAAAATCAGACTGCTTGGTTTGGAAAGTTTTTTTTTTTTTGTGAATGCAACTTTTTGGATGATAATTTTGTTCTCTCAAGAATTTAACTATTCGTTTGAAAATTCATCTTTGTAGGTTGACAGTTCAACGATTTTTTTCAAATTTCCAACTATTTTGTTTCAACTATTCAACTGTTGAGTTCAAAAATCCTTTTTATTTGTGCTCAATTCATTTCCCTCATCTTCGTGATATCACGCTTTTTTCCTCTTTTGGAAGCATTCTAGTCTATAAAGTCTGTCCACAAGTTACGTTTCTCCATGTTTCGTGTTTCATTTTAGGCGCGGTCATTCATAAAAAATACATACATACATGAAAAATAAAACCCTTATTCAAATAGTCGGCCAGTACCAAGTTGATAGCTTTTTATGTAGATAATTTTTTACTGAAGTGTGTACATTTAGGGTGGTCCAAAAATGCATCAGAAATTTTTTTTTCGAATTTTGATGCAAAACGCCCGGAAACTTGTTCGGATACACAAAAAAATAAATGCAGTTAAAAAAAATAATATTCAAAGAGGCGCGAACCCCTTGAAGTTAAACATGTATTTCCCATGAGAAAAAAAGACGTTTTCGTAAATTTTATTCAGAATTCTCATTATTAGGTGAATCGCGTTCGAAATTCACAATTTATCTTCACAATTAGTCACAGAATGCGGATATAATATTAATTTTCAAATATCACTCCCATAAGTCTGTTTTATAGGGTCCCGAAAAACCCCCATAAGTGAAAAAATGGGGTTTTCGAATTTTTTGCGCTGATTATGATTTTCTGTGGTTTTTCAAATGCAGATTGGTTCAAATACATGAAATACTACTCTTTACTGATAATTAGATGTTTATGTAAATTGTTTAAACAATCTATTATTGTTTTTAGCAACTTTCTCTTAGAAAAGGGTTAGAAAGTCAAGGTTTTTTCTGAATTTTTCAACTTATTTTCAATGTTTCAGTTAAAGCGAGGTAATAAGCAATTGAAGTTAATAGGAATAATTGTTTAAACAATTCCTATTATTTATAACAATATTCCCTTAGAATACCGCTACAAAGTTGCGGTTTCTTCTGAATTTTTCAACTCTTTGTCCATTTTTCACTTAAAGTAAGTAAATATTTTATTTAATTCAGCAAAAATTATTGTTTAAACAAATTGTGAATGTTTAGAGCTATCTTCTTCTAGAATAATACTACATAGTTGTGGTTTTTTCCTGAAATTTTTAACTTTTTATCACTTTTTTATTAGATTGAAGTAATATCTCATTTATTTTTGAAGAGTAATTGTTCAAACAATTTATCATCATTGCTTATAAGATTATCTTTGTTTAATGATAGGAACTTGCGGCTTTTTCTAAAATTTTTTACTTTTTGGCCACTTTTTACTTATTGTTTATGGCTATCTTATCTTCAACTTTGCTTTACCTTTTAAGTTGGGAACAAATAATAAATGAGCATTAGAGAGAATCATATTTCAAATAGTATTGTATTGTTTTAAGTAGATTTTTTTTGTTCTTTTCCCAATGTTGAAAAAAAATCAATTAAAACAAAAAAGCTGTATTCATTCAGTGAAGTATAAATTTCGAATTTTTTACTAAAATTATGAATCTTCGACGCAAAAATTGTATTTTGAAGAAAAAAGTTTAACTTCCAACCAATGAGTTGAATTTTCGACCTAAAAATATAAATTTTTGATCAAAAAAAGAAAGATCGATATTTGAGAAAAAATTATTCCGAATAAAAAACAATCTAATTTAACAAACAATTACATTAATTCAATCTAATTTAATAGAATCCCATTCAGTGTAAAGTTAAACATATCAGAGTAAACCACAACTTTCTAGCACTTATCTAAGAGAAAATGGTTATAAGCAATAATAAATTGAGAGAAGAAAGCCGTAAATTATAATAGTGTGTTAAAACAATTATTTTTGGTAAATTATATTAAATATTAACTCATTTCAAGTAAAAAGTAGGCAAAAAGTTGAAAATTTCAGAAAACGTCGCTTGTTTCTATCATTCAGCAAAGAAAATTTCATGAGCAATGATAATAAATTGTTCAAACAATTTTTTTTTTAATAAAAATAAATATTAACTCACTTTAAGGGGGTATTCTTATCTAGGAGAATGAATTTCAGGTATTTTATAGGGTGGAATAAAAGGAAATAAGATACTTTTTTCATGAGCCATTATTTTACCACATATTCATTATCAGTTGAAGAATATAAAAAAATAAAATTACGTAAAAAAATTGAAAATTCGAAAAATTAGAAGCTAAGGAAAGTGGGGGTTCTAAAAAAATAGCGCGCCCTGGTTGTCATGATTGTGGCTCTCCTAGCAATCCGAAATGAAAAAAGAAAAAAAATTCCTAATACAAATGAATGCTACTATCGCGCTGACCTCGGAAAAAGAAAAAAATTCTTTTTCACTAAATAGCGGCTATATGAAATATGATGTCATTTTTTTAACTATTTTTTTTACTTTGATAAATTTTTTTTAAATAGTAGAAATTCAAAATTTTTGTATATTTCTGGTTGGCGCGATAGATAAAGGTATAATAAAAGGCTCACAGCAAGTTTCAAGTGAATCGGTTCATTAGATCTTGAGATATCATGACAAAAGTGTCGAAAAAAGTAGTTTCGAGAAAAACGCGTTTGACTTCGATTCACAGAGCAGGATCGGTCTACTCGTTGCGCCACTGAATTGGCAATAACTCCGAAAATAATTGATATTTTTCAAATTCCTTCAGAGAATATATTTTGAAGAGTCTGATCTTCGAAAATATGAAGAAAAAAAATAGATTTTTTCAAATTTCTAGACAAGAATACCCCCTTAAATAAAAAGTGGGCAAAAAGTTGAAAAATTCAGAAGAAACCGCAACTTTGTAGCAGTATTCTACGAAAATATTGTTATAAATAATAAGGAGTTGTTCAAACAACGATTTTTTTAACTTCAATTTATCATTGCCTCGCTTTAACTGAAATGTTAGAAATGATTTGAAAAATTCAGAAGAAACCTTGACTTTCTATCTCTTTTCTAAGAGAAAGTTTGCTTACAAATAATAATAATAAATTGTTCAAACCATTTCAATAAACATCTAATAATCAGCATAAAGTAGTATTTCATGTATTTGAAACAATCTGTATCCAAAAAACTGCAGAACATCATAATTAGCGCCAAAAACTCGAAAAACCCACTTTTTCACTTATGGGGGTTTTCCGGGACCCTATAAAACAGACTTATATAGGTGATTTTTGAAAAGTAATATTTTATTCGCATTCTGTGACTAATTGTGAAGAGTATTGATACATTTCGAACTCGAAACACCTAATATTGAGAATTTTAAATAAAATTTACAAAAACGTCTTTTTTTTAATGTGAAATACGTGTTAGACTCCATGGGGCTTGCGCCACCTCTAAATATTATTTTTATCATAAAAAAATATGCATTTATTTTCTTGTGAATTCGAACAAATTTCCGGGCGTTTCGCATATAAAATTCGGAGAAAAAATTGTTGGACACACTAACAAACATTGTTTCACACTACTTTCTCTGCATAAGTAAGAACCAATTTCTTACAGATTCTTCACACAAACATGAGCACTTATCCACATTGTCTTTTCTCTACTTGGTCTTTTATGCATCAATTTTTTTTTTACAGGCTTTCCCAAATGTAATAAATAAAGTTCATTTATGGAACCACATACTAAATTCCAAACGTAACAATGAGTTTCATCAAGATGTTTATCTCTCAATTTTCCACATTCGTTGGTTTTTTCTTGACTTGAAAGGAAAAAGGCACTGCCATATCACACATAGTCTTTTTATATATAAATAAATGTTTGTTCTTTGAAAGGGGATGGTGGTATAGTCTTAGTGAATTATAGAGTGGCTGAGGGTAAGTGAGGGGATGTCTTTTTCTAAAGTGTGTCGTTTTAGACACATTCCCACTACACTGGATATACAGCAATCGTAATACTGGTTGGTGGTGGCGCGGCGGTGGTGAGAGTGCGCGAAACGCGACGCGGCAAAGCGCGAGAGATAGCGCGCGAGGCAGCGTGTTCCCGGCATCCGTCGCGCGGACACGAGGGTAGTTTCGTCATGTCCTACCGCGTCCGGTTTCATCCTTTCTCCGATGCACTAAAATCCCTTATTTGATCAAATTCTAATATCTATTCAAAATTGATTTTTCCACACCTATTTTTCTCTGTGAAAGTTCTCCCCGTTTCTGATTTTTCAACCGCTCTAAAGGACGCGAAAATGAAGAGTGCGACGGAAACCGAAAAGTGTCTTTTGCCAAAAAATCAGTGTCTGTTTGGATTTGAAATTTCAAATTCTATATTAAATTAATAGTGGATCTGTAAAGTTGTGCGATGTTGACGTTTCACATGTGTGCCACTCAAAAGCGGAAGATACTCCGATGAAGTTTTGAGATATTCTATACTGGTACGTACAAGTTGGAACCTGAGATTTGCGACTGGAAACTCGCGGTTACATGTCAGATATACTTGGTCGTATTTCCGTTCCAGAACGTTACTTAAAGTCGTTTTTTTACAAATTTAGTTTTAAACTTAGATCTTGGTCTCCTCTTTAAAAAAAATGTTTACGAGACATATTTAATAAAAATATTGAGATGGTTGATCGATGAGTCCTCTACGTTAGGTAATTTTTTCGAAAGGTGTGATTTGAAAAAAAAAATATATATATACACTAATATACTTCTTAAAAGGTACGGTTAGTTCGTGAAGAAAGTAACATGGTATCGTTACAAGTTACCAAATTTGTTTTTTTACCTGTTATTTTTTAAGAATCTTTATTATACGTAAGTCGTTACTTACCAAAACTAAATAGCCTATAGAATGCATGAAAGTGATTTATAATTTTTATCACATTCTGTTTTTCCAATTAGGATGAATCAATTATCATGTTTTAGTATGTCGTTAAAATGTGTGACATAAATTAAGTACCCATTTCATGAATATTCATGTAACGTGCTATGCATATGAAGTGCCTGATCAACTCAGGTGTAACATTTTATTTATGCTCGGGGACTGGATCACGAAAATAGATTCAAATTGGATTTTCCATAGTTCTGGTCAGGAAAAAATATCTCTTTGTTGCTCTATCTTCGAATTTGCTTATTTCAGCGCATTTGAATGTTGGTCACACATTTTATCTGCCTAACAAAATCGTTATTCAAGTTTTTTATGTCTAAAAATAAACATATCCGGGAAAAGAACGGGAATTTTATTGACCAGGAAAAAACCGGGAAATGACCGGAAGTTTGATTAAGAACCGGGAATTTACTTGACTCAACCTAGACTATTAAAAATTCTACTCAAAAAATACAAAAAATTTTATTTTGATTCTCAAAATATTTTAATATATCCGTACGTCATGAGAGGAAGAACTTTTTTTCCATTGAAAGAAGAACGTTTTGCAAATTTTTTGTTCTGTGAAATTTTTTTAGCTGACTCAAATTTGATAATTGAATTGATGATAGGGTATTTCAGAAAATAATCATAGTTTTTTTTCGGACAGGGAAGAAGAATTTCACTTGCAACAGGGAATTTTTTACATGGAACGAGAACTTTTAAAACTAATTATAATTCGGATTTAGAAGAGATGAATTTTAAAAAATCGTTCCTCCAATTAAAAATTCGTCACAATCTTAACGTCCCCTCTACTTAATTTTAAATAAAGAAAGTACTTCAAGCAGTCTTTAGAGTAGAAGTAGTATTCCCAGCGCCGGATTAACATTTTTCGGGGGCTGGGGCTAAACCTCGAAGGGTCCCTTCTAAGGGCAGAGAAAATCCGAATTTTCAAGAAAGCAGGAAAACAAATCAAAATTATTTTTAAATTACAACGTTTTTATTTCTGTCCTATATTTTACAATTATGGACATAATGAATCTTCACTGTAATTTATCATTGCTTGAACCTATGTTAAAATATGGATCACAAAACAAATTTTTTTACAAAATTTTCTAAAAATTATCAATTTTCTCTGAGGTCAGGGGCCCCTCGGTCACCCGGGGCCTGGAGCACTAGCCCCACCGTGCCCTCTGGTTAATCCAGCGCTGAGTATTCCGGAGAAGAAATATTTCTAAACTATTATAATAGAAAGCTTGTCTAAATTGCTAATTGCAAATTCATCCTATTTGAGTTAAAAAAATCAACTATTTTTTTGAAATTTACACTTGTTTGTTGAATATCATTTTTTTTTGTTAAAGTTGCATTATTCCGGTTCAAAATTTACATCTGGTTGAAATTGTAACTATTTTGTTGAAAATGAACTCATCTTTTTTTGGTGAAAATTTAAATATTTAGTTGAACATTGATTTTTGATTCTGAAGGTGAAACTATTATTTCTTTGAGAATTTATGTACTTCATGGGAAATTTGCCTCTTTTGTAGAAAGTTAATCTTTATGGTTAGAAGTTCATCTTTTTGATTGAAAATCATCTATTCATTTAAAGATTATACTATTTAAAGATACCTAAAAATTCATCAGTTTTGGTTAAAAATCAATTACTTCGACTGAAAATTTAACTGTTTCATTTTTATGGAAAATTGATCTTTTCTAGTTGAAAATTCGACATTTCGTCTGAAATTTGTCTTTTTGGATTGAACATTCAATTATTTCGTTGAAACTTTACATATTTTGTTGAAAATCTATTTTTTGGTAGGGAAATATCTTTTCCCTAGGAAGTTTATATTCTTCTTCAAGAATCCTCCTTTAAGATTAACAATAATTCAAGGTATACAGTTAAATATTTTTCATTTTCGTCGAACATTCATCTTGTTGCAAACTCTTAATGTTTGGTTTAAAATTGATTTTTCAATACAAAAGTTACTATTCCATTTTTGTTCGGAAATAATCATTTTTATGGTTCGAATTTCAGCCATTCTGCTGAAAAATAGTATTTTTTGGTTGAGCATTGATTTTTTGGTTAAAAATTTTTTTTTTTTGTTAAAAAATGAAATATCCTAGTTGAATGTTTATCATTTCAGTTGAAAATCCGTATTTCTGGTGTAAAATACAACTGCTCCAGTTGAACATTTACAGTTTTATTTGATTCTTCATCATTTTGGGTATGAAAGTAATAATTTTTTTGACAGTTAATTTTTTTCTTTGTTGAAAGATAGTTTTTTTTTGTTGAAAGTTAGTTTTTTTTGTTATAAAAAATTCTCTCTCATTCTTATTAAAAATTCCATAGTTTCAGTTAAAATCTATTTGTACAGCAATAAATGTTATGATTTAGTTGACAGTTAGTTTTTTTGTTTGTTGAAAGTTAGTTTTTTTTTTGGTATACGTGATTTTTTCAAACAGGAAATTTAACTCATTCCAATTGAAATTTCCATAGTTTCAGTTAAAAATCTTTTTGTTCAGTTAAGAAATGTAATAATTTGTGTGACAGTTTTGTTTGTTTGCTGAAAGATAGTTTTTTTTTTATAAATTAGTTTTTTTTGTTGCTATAAGCGATTTTCTTTTACTGTAAATTTAACTTATTCCAATTGAAAATTTAACTGTTTCATTTTCATGGAGCATTGATCTTTTCTAGGTGAAGTTCGAGATTTCGGTTGAAATTTGTCTTTTTGAATTAAACATTCGATTATTTCGTTTAAACTTCACAGATTTTGTTGAAAAATCGATATTTTGGTAGAAAACTATCTTTTTCATAGGAAATTAATATTCTTCTTCAAGAATTCTCCTTTGAAATTAACAATTCAAGTTATACAGTTAAACATTCTCCATTTTATTCGAATATTCATCTTGTTGGAAACTCTTAATGTTTGGTTTAAAATTATTTTTTCAATCCAAAAATGTCACTATTCCATTTTTGTTTGATAATTTCTATTTTTATGGTTCAAATTTCAACCATTCTGTTGAAAAATTGTATTTTTTCGTTAAAATCATCTATTCATAAAGATTCATCATTATACCTGAAAATTCATCAGTTTTAGTTGAAAATCAATTACTTCGACTGAAAATTAACTGTTTCATTTTCATGGAAAATTGATCTTTTCTTGTTGAAATTCGACATTTCGGTTGAAATGTCTTTTTGAAATAAACATTCAATTATTTCGTTGAAACTTCACAGATTTTGTTGAAAAATCGATTTTTTGGTAGAAAACTATCTTTTTCATAGGAAATTAATATTCTTCTTCAAGAATTCTCCTTTAAGATTAACTCTTAATGTTTGGTTAAAAATTAATGTTAAAGTCCAAAAATGTCACTATTCCATTTTCGTTTAAAAATTTCTATTTTTATGGTTCAAATTTCAACCATTCTGTTGAAAAATTGTATTTTCTGGTTGAAAATTAATTTTTTGTCAGCCATTGAACTATTCTAGTTGAATGTTCCTCATTTAATTTCAAAATTCGTCTTTCTGGTTTAGAATTCAACTACTTCAGTTAAACATTTACAATTTCATTTGAATCTTCATCGTTTCTTGTGAAAATGTTATAATTTGTTTGAAAATTTGGGTTTTTTTTTGGTTGAAAGTTAGTTTTTTGTGTTATAAGTAATTTTTTTTCAACTGGAAATTGAACCTATGCCAATTGAAAACACCATAGTTTCAGTTTGAAATCTATATAAAATTGTTGTTAACGATTTATCTTTTCAGTAAAGATTAAGTTATCTGTTTGAAAACTCAACTCCTTCAGTTAAAGATTCTTTTTTTTTATAAAACGCCTATACGTGTTTTAAAATTGGGTTTTCATACTAAAAATTTCACTGTTCCATTTTTGACTGAAAACAATTTTTTTTTTTTTACTTTGAAGTGCGAATATTTTGTCCAAACATCATGTTTTTTCTTAGAAAATGATTCTTCCTATTCGAAATTCAATCTTTTTGTTTAAATATTCACCTTCATGGTTAGGAATTGAAGTGCACCAGTTAAATATTTATCTTTTCAGTTGAAAATTCATCTTCTTGTTTTGAAATGCAACTGTTCTGGTTGAAGATTCATAATGTTTTTTGAAAATTTATTATATTGGTTGAACAATAAACTGTTTTGCTAGAAATCCATTTTTCTTTTTCACCGCAGATTAATTTTTCTAATTGTAAGTTTAACTGTTCCAATTTTTGTAAAAAAATGAAATTTTTTTGTTGAAAATTGTTGTAAGAATGATGTATTTCACGCTGATGGAAATCTCTTTCAAATTTTGATTTATTTTCCATAGAGTCATACTTTTTAGCAGTAATATTTTTTTTCGTAAGACGAATGCTATTTCGTTTTCTCGCAGTAACTCCCATAGATATATAGTTAAAGATAAAAAAGATAACTGATTCACTGTTTTTGGGCCATCCTAAAGTTTGTAAATAGAATACTCTTATTGTTTTTCCCTCTCTTCCATTAATATTCTCACAACGCATTATATAATTTCCAAATCAGGAAGACATGAAGTCTCAAAACCAGAAGTTTGTAGCAACACTCATAGCTGCCTATTCTCCTTAAAGTTGAATACCCCATTTAAAGTTTCCATCAGAGACTACTCAAAACTTTTACCAAAGTCTTTACAGATTCATCTCAAGTCGTCGTTGAGTCGATAAACAATTGTTCCGAGACTTCTGTCAGATTTCAGTTGGTGAAAGTGGATGAAAAGGAAAGAACGAGGCAAGGAAACAAACAAGCAAAAAGTCAATGTGTCCGAGTTGTGCTTGATTTTCTAGGCTCTTTTCTAAGTCCTAATTAGTACCTGCTGCATCTGCTATTCGTGATTGATTTCCCGCAAGGCTAGCGATGCACTGATGCATTCGCCATTGTGGATCGATTGATCGCGGTTTGGCTACGATGGAAACGATCCTTCTTTTTTTTCCATTCTTTCAACTTTTTTCGTCCATCCGTAACCACGAACAAAATGCAGCGAGTAGAAGATCTCACGTCTCGCATTATAAAAAACCTCATGAGAAGGCTATAATCCCAATCTGGCCTTATCGTAAATTATCGGTCCATTAGCCGCTGCTCGTTAAATAAATAAAAGGTCCGCGATGAATTTTCGAACAAACCTTACGGATTTTCTCGTCACTTACCTGATCCTAACTCTCCTTAGTGCTCTAGATTATTTTGACATCAATGGGAGTCTCTAAAAATTCCGCAAAAGGAAGTATTAACCAGGGAATAAAACAAGACTATTTTGAGGATTAATTCTGCGTTTCCATACTTCCGGATAAGGGAGAGGATTTTGGAACAAATAGGAGGGTTTCAACCATCAAAAGATACACTGATGTTTATTCGTGTATATTGAATATAGGAAATTCCTGTTCAGGATGTGAAACGGTTCCATTAGCAAAAATGTTTTATGGAATTTCTGAAGGATTCCTACATTTGCCAGGGCTTCATTTCAGTAGAGAGATGATGCTACTAATGGCTCAGATTCTGCACCATCATTTTTTTTATAAATCATCATATCATGAATGAGTTCGATTGGTTATTGTACATTTGGGTGGTCCAAAAAAATTTTTTTCGAATTTTTATGCAAAACGCCCGGAAATTTGTTCGAATCCCCAAAAAAATACACGCATTTTTTTTTTGAAAAAAATAATGTTTAGGGGTGTGCAAGCCCCATGAATTTTAACACTTATTTCCCATAAGAAAAAAAGACGTTTTTGTAAATTTTATTCTGAATTCTCAATATTAGGTGAATCGAATTCGAAATTCACCATTTCTCTTCACAATTAGTCACAGAATACGAATAAAATATAACTTTTCAGATATTATCCCCATAAGTCTGTTTTATAGGGTCCTGAAAAACCCCCATAAGTGATTTTCGAGTTTCCCGCGCTTATCATGATTTTTTTGCGGTTTTTTTCAATGCAGATTGTTTCAAATACATGAAATACTACTTTATACTGATAATTGGATGTTTATTTAAATTGTTTGAATAATTTTTTATTGTTTTTAGCAACTTTTTCTTTAAAAAGGGTTAGAAAGTCAACGTTTTTTCTGAATTTTTCAACTGACGTATTGTTTTAAGTTAAAGCGAGGTGATGACCGATTAAAGTTGAAAAAAATATTTGTTCAAACAATTTGTTATTATTTTAACAATATTTTCTGAGAATAATGCTACAAAGTTGCGTTTTTTTTCTGACATTTCTAACTTTTTATCATTTTGCAATTAGATTAAAATATTAAATCATTCATGCTAAAAAAATTGTTTGAAAATGTATTATCATTTCTAATAATATTCTCTTTGCTTGATGAAAGAAAATTGCGGATTTTTCTAAAGTTTTATCTTTTTACCCACTTTTCACTTGAAGTGAGTTGATATTTAATTTAATTTGACAAAACAAATTGTTTGAAGCAATTGATATTGTTTATGGCTTTCGTTTCTTAGATTAGTGCTGAAAAGTTGCCGTTTCTTCCAAACGTTTCTTCTTTTTTTGTCCTCTTTTCACTTAGTGAGGTACTAATGCCTGCGAATTAACAAACATGCTTATTTAAACAATTTATTATTGTTCAATTAGATTGTCTTTTATTTAAAATAGAACTTCTTTTTTGAATATCAAACATTATATTTTCGATAAGGAATTTATATTTTTATGTCGAAGATTCAGCTGTTTGGTTGAAAGTTGAATGGTTTCTTAAAAATTCAATTTTTGAGTTGAAGATTCATAATTTTATTAGAAAGTTTGAAATCCAAATTTCACTGAATGAATTCAACTTTTTTGTTTTCTTTATTTTTTTTTTTGAGATTTGGGAAAAGAACAAAAATAATTTACTTCAAACAATACAATACTATTTCAAATATCATACTCTCTAATGTTTATTTATTATTTGTTCACAACTAATGAGGTAAAGCAAAGGTAAACATTTCCGAGAAAACCGCAACTTTTTAGCACTAATCGAAGAGGAGATAGCCATAAACAATAAGAATTTGTTTAAACAAATATTTTCGTTAAATTGATTTATATATTAACAGAGTTCAAGTGAAAAGTGGGCAAAAAGTTGAAAATTTCAGAAAAAACCGCAAGTTTCTATCATAAAGCAAAGAAAATATTATAAGCAATAATATTGAATTGTTTAAACAATTATATTTTTCAACATGAGTTATTTATCATTTCAATCTAATTGAAAAGTGATAAGAAGTTAAAAATTTTAGGAAAAAACCGCAACTATGTAGTATTAATCTAGAAAAAGATAGCTATAAACATTTACGATTTGTTTAAACAATTATTTTTGCTAAATCAAATAGAATAATTACTTACTCTAAGTGTACAGTGGACAAAAAGTTGAAAATTTCAGAAAAAAAACGCAACTTTGTAGCACTATTCTAAGAGAATATTGTTATAATTGAAAACCAATTTTTGAAACAATTCATTATCATTGCTAATAATGTTTTCTTTGCTTAGTTGAAAGTTGAAATATTTTCTTAAAAATTCAATTTTTGCGTTGAAGATCCATAATTTTAGTAGCAAATTCGAAATTCAAATTTCACTGAATGGATTCATTCTTTTTGTTTTTATTTTTTTTTTCTGACATTGGGAAAAGAACAAAAATAATTAAAATAATTCACTTAAAAAAATACAATACTATTTAAAATATGATTCTCTCTAATGTTTATTTATAATTTGTTCACAACTAGAAATAGCAAAGTTAAACATATCAGAAAAAAACCGCAACTTTTTAGCACTAATCTTAGAGGAGAAAGCTATAAACAAATAGAATCTGTTTAAACAATTATTTTTGTTGAATTAAATTGAATATAAACTCACTTCAAGTGAAAAGTGGGCAAAAAGTTAAAACTTTCAGGAAAACCTGCAACTATGTAGAATTTATTTAGAAGAAGATAGCTTTGAACATTTCAAATTTGTTTGGAGAATTATTTTTGCTAAATTATATCAAATAATTACTTACTTTAAGTGAAAAGTGGACAAAAAGTTAAAAATTTCGGAAAAAACCGCAACTTTGTAGCATTATTCTAAGTGAAATATGTTATAACTGATAATAAATTGTCTAAACAATTATTTTTGTTAATTTCGATTGTCTATTACCTCGCTTCACCTGAAAGGTTGAAAATAAGTTGAAAAATTCAGAAAAAACCTTGACTTCCTAACCCTTTCCTAAGGGAAAGTTGCTAAAAACAACAATTAATTGTTTAAATAATGTAAATAAACATCCAATCATCCGTATAAAGTATTATTTCATGTATTTGAAACAATCTGCGTTAAAAAACCGAAGAAAAATCATAATTAGCGCCAAAATCTCGAAAACCCATTTTTTCACTTATAGGGGTTTTATGGGACCCTATAAAACAGACTTACGGGGGTAATATTTGAAAAAAAATATTTTATTCGCATTCTGTGACTAGTTGTTTTGAAGAGAAATGGTGAATTTTGAACTCGATTCATCTAATATTGAGAATCCTGAATAAAATTTACGAAAACGCCTTTTTTCTTATGGGAAATACTTGTTAAACTTCATGGGGCTCGCGCCACCTCTAAATATCAATTCGAAAAAATGTTTTTATTTTTTTGTGGATTCGAACAAATTTCCTGTCGCTTCGCATAAAATTTGAAGTAAAAAAATTCTAATGCATTTTTGGACCACCCTATTGTACATAGTAAATTTCGCTATCTTTCAGAATTCCTCCTAAGATTCAGCTCTCAATAGGATTATGATTCCACATGCAATTCAATTATACAACAAAGGTAACAGGCTAAAACACTTTGGTAAATTGAAGCTCTGAATTATAATAAAATTATCTGGGATCCAAGGCGTACTTTTAAGGAAGGTTGATGAG
Source organism: Neuroterus valhalla (assembly GCA_011762715.2). Classification (NCBI taxonomy): domain Eukaryota; kingdom Metazoa; phylum Arthropoda; class Insecta; order Hymenoptera; family Cynipidae; genus Neuroterus; species Neuroterus valhalla. Next base: position 1,164 of record WSXT02187993.1, on the reverse strand, counting down.
AGAATGCTATGCTTTTCCACATTAGAAGGTGACACAATGCTCGTGTTGACCTCAATTTTTCCCATAGGCCAAACAAGTGACAGGATCATTTCTGTTAAAAGTCAAACTGCATTTACACGTGATGCAGCTTGTCTTCTTCGAAGTGCTCACGTCACGTAAACTCTGGGTGGCATCTTCCTTCCATCAGGTTTTCTTCAGTAAATGACCCAGAGTTTACATATCAGCCTCTGTGAAAATATACAGAAGTTACTTGAAGTGAATATCTATTTCCGAGTTCCTCGATTGGTCTCAAGTATGATGATCCTGTGCTTTATTAACTCCCCGTTTTTCATAACACATAACCACTTTATTTTGTCAACAATCCTTTCTTTTTCTGTTTGTAATTCCATTTTTCATCTTTTTTATTTGTCACATGTGACAAATAATGCATCAAGAGAAAGGAAAATCGTAAAAGATAGGATTAACAATGATTGTTACTTTATTTCAAGCGATCGCGAAAGAATATACAATACATATATACATATATACATGCACATCTATATGTCACTTCGTGGATCACATAGGAGGCTTTTAAAGTTTAATGGTGTTCTTATTCCTGAATTCTTTCTGTGAGTGAGAAGGTTCATTTCTTTTACCACTTCTTCCCTAGTTTTCGAAATTTATAGCCATATAAAGGAAGTGCAGTGAATCATAAGAAGCCCTTGAAGGTCCCTTCACAGATTAAAAGTTTGCCCCTGTTTTTCTTTCTTTCTTATCCTGCTTTTACGAAAATGATTTGAGAGAAGCAAAGAAAAGGAAACGATGTTATGTAGCTGGTAATGTTGGTAGCGAGTATTGGCAAAAGAACGTTTTTCGTCGAGAGAACTCGCTCGAAACTTCTACCCTACGCTTTGTGCACCACTCGTTTCTTCGCTCATAAACTCTCGCAATTCTTAAGAAAGTTCTACTTTCCACCAAGCAAGTTACTTGTGAGGTCTTGGACGTGAATCAAATGGAATGAAAATCTGAATGAAGATACATTAACCTGCCAGTAAAGAAAATAATTGATATTGATATAAACTAAAATACATATTATAGACTTATAGACATATTATTATTATTATTTATCAGCATTTGGAACTCGAAAGTTCATTGCCTCATCTACCCGAGACCGCCACGCGTCCC
>WSXT02187982.1:0-13593 GCA_011762715.2 Neuroterus valhalla | reverse complement strand
TTCTCAACTCCCCTATCCTCCATCGTAAACTTTTGACCATTTCTTCGCTATTTCCTTGTCCACCACGTGCTGCAAAATCTAAATATTGTCGATAGTGCTCCAACCCGCTCTGTATCCCGCCTGCGTCTCCGGAAATATACCTTTACCCTCGAGATAATTCCGTAGCCTCTCCGCTAGCACCATCGCGCATACTTTGTACGCCGTATTCATCAATGTTATTCCTCTATAATTTTCTTGCTTTTCCTTGTCCTCTTTCTTATACAGTGGCAATATCAACCCCCCTCTCAACTCTCCTGGAAATCCTTCACCTCTCCAAAACTTCTCAACTACCTCTCTCAGTCTTTCTCTAACTGCTGTTGTACCTAACATTCATGCTTCATTCTGCTCCCCGTCCAAACCTGCTGCCTTCGACTTTCTTCACTTCCTCATCTGTATCTTCATCTCCTCGTCATTCAACTCCATTCCCCCTCCGCCCCTCGTTCTTCTACTTTCTTCATCTCTTTTTCGTTGCTCTAAGCCTTAAAATGACTCTTCAAAAAGTCTTTCTACTTCTCACTTCTTATCTTATCACTTATTACCTCCCTACGCTTTCTAAACCTATTAATTATCTTCCACACGTCCCCCTTGATCTTAACACTTTTCAACTCCTCTTTTAGATCTTTGTCTCCCCCTTGCTTTTTTCTTTCACACATCATCCTAAAATCCTTCAACAGATACATTGCTACAGTTCCTTAATCATGCAAGGTATATCATGGTCATAAAGGTTATCATTGGTAAATTGAATTAGAATCTGCTGATGTATGAATTATCTTCAGGTACATCATTTAGAGTTTGAAATAGGTTAACAATTTATTGAGAAAGGTGGAATTGACCAGATTCTGGGTGAAGCTGATTGATTTATGAAAACTGGTAGCCCTCAAGTGCAGCAAGTTCCCAAATCCATTGATCTGTTGCGGAAATAGAATCGAAAACTGCTGAAGTAATTAGGTACTGAGGATGTAAATAGGGAAAGGTTGAGAAAAATTGAAAGAAGAGTGGAGAGGAAAGGAGACAAATATAGTTATAGAAGGTATAAGATAAAAGAGAAAAGAGGGACACAAAGGCGCTGGTAAAATTGGAGGTTAGGAAAGATAAGAGGGAGTTGATGTTGAAGAAACGGGAGCTGTATGTCAGTGAACAAAGAATAGAAGATGATCGGATACGGAATCAAAGGTATATGCAGTATAAATGAAGAAAAAAAGCGGACGAGGAGAAAAAAAACGGAAAGGAAACGTGGGTTAAGTATGAGAAAATAAAAATGCAAGATATATGGTAGGATAGTCATGAAGAGACAGACAGGTTAGTAAAAAGTGCGTCGTCGGGGGACTAGAAGAGGAAGGGAGGAAAAAAGAGGGAATAAGAAATAGCAGGAAGCAAGAAGAGAAAGAATGGAAGGAAAGGGTGAGTAGAAAATATTTTACTGTAATATACCAAGATTGGAGAGAAAAGATAGAGAATTCAGGAGAAGTTTGGAACAGTGGGAGGTGGTGGTGATGATGGAAACGAGACTAGATGAGAAAGGATGGTAAAGAGTAAGGGGAAAGTTACCGCGACGATGCAGTTGGCAGATTCAAAATACAAAGAGGAGAAATGGGAAAGGCAGAGCAATGGGAGGGATGGTGATGGAAATGCGGAAGGAACATCTTGCAGAGAAGGACAGGAGAGTGTTCAAGGAAGAAAACGAAAAGGGGATTAGGCTTGTAATAGAAGGAGATTTTAATGCGAGAATAGTAGATAGAGGAGGAAGGGAATAGGAAGAAGAGTAAAGAAGATAATCCAAAGACAAGATAGCTACTGGGATTGTTTATCATAAACGGAAATATAGAAGGGGATGAGGAAGAAGAATATACACGTTTGGGAGGTGAAGGGAGAACGGTCATTGACTATGTTATAGTGGACTGAGAGGTTACAGAGAAGATCAAGAAACTAGATGCAGGAGAGTATATGGATTCTGATCACATTCCAATTATACTTACGATAGAGGGCGATAAGAGTACTAGCGAAAGGCGAAAAAGGATAAAAAGGCAAGGAGAACAGGGAGAGAGGATTGTTTACAGAAGGGAAAGAGAAATTAGAAGAGAAACTGAAGGATGCAAAAATGGAAGGAGAAAATGTAGATGAAGTGATGAGAATAATGATGGGAGAAATAAAAAAAGGCGTTAGAGAAAACAAGCAAGAAAAAAGTTAGTAGGAAAATGAAAGGTTTAAAGAAGAGGAGTAGGACGCTAGAACAGAAGAAGAGGTATGGAAAGTAGTAACTAAAGAGAGAAAAAAAAGGAAAAGGGTGAACCAGGATATTGAGATTGAACAATGGAAAAAGTATTTCATGGATCTATTAGGAGGGATAGAGAATAAAGTAAGGGAAAGCGGAAGGAAGGAAAGGGAAAGAGACGACGGAGAAGACATAACAAGAAAAGAAATGATCAATATTTAAGGAATAATGAAAGAAGGGAAAGCTCCAGGTCTTAATCAAATTCCAAATGAAGCATGGCAATATGGAGGGAATGAACTAAAGAAATGGGTATGGGCAATGCGCAATAGAGTATAAAGAGGAGAGGGTTGGCCAGAGGTATGGGAAAAAGAGGTAGTCGTTCCGATATTAATAAGAGGCAAAGGATAAAAGGTTGGAGATCATAGGGGAGTGACGCTGATGCCAACCTTGTACCAGTTATATGTAACGGTATTATCAGAAAGATCAAAGAAAGAAGTTGAGGAAAAAGAGGTTGGTGAGAGGAGTAAGACAAAGGTGTCCTCTATGCCCAGTTTTATTTAATATATTGATCGCAGACTTGGAAGAAGCGATGAGCAGGAAAGGGGGGGGGGTGGGGGGTGATAAGATGGAAACAGTAGAGATACACGGAAAAAATAAGTTATCGAATTTTTCATTGACTGTCAACCACTTTTGGATAGGATGATAAGTTCATGAAATTTTCATCAACTATTTATAAAATCTTGTGGACTGTTCATTGAATTTTCTTGAACTTTGCAAAGGAAATGAACAAATCAGTCAAGGTTCAAGAAAATTCAATAAACTGTGCACGAGATTGTGGAAAAAGTTAATGACAGTTTCGCGAACTTGTCTGCACATCCAAAAGTGGTTGACAGTTACCGAACATTTCGATAACTTTTTTTTTCGGTGTATGTACACTGGCATACGCAGATGATATAGTAATGATGGCAGGGGAAAGGAGGAATGTGGTTGTTTGATACCCTAGAGATGGAAAGGTTGCAAGAAAGATTTATGAGATCGACGTTAGGAGTGGATTGGAGAACACCTGGATATATGATGCGAGAGGAAAAGCAGAGGAATGAATTAAGAATCAGAGCACGGAAATGGGACCGAGAATTTGAAGAAAAGGTAAGGGAGTGAGGAGGAAGAAAATAAGCGAAAAAATGTCTGAAGTAGGTGGGAGGAAGAAGAGGGAAGGCGATCGAGTTAACGAAACGGGAAGAAGAAAGAAGAATGTTCCTTACAGATAGACATATAGGAAAGAAAATCGGAGTAAACTTTGAAGAATTAGAGGAAAGTGATGAGGGAAGTCAATTATAAGAAAGATGGGGGGGTATTAAGGAATCGAAATACAATCAATGGTATAAGATTATGGAAAAAGAAGGTCTACCAAAGTATTTGGAAAGGTGGTTAGGAGAAAAGAGTTGGTCAGGAACAGCAAGATTTAGATGGGGAAACGAGGTCAGGGAAGCGATGTATTGGGAAGAAAAGTAGAAAAGAAAGTGTAGAATATGTGAACGGGAAGCAGAAACATAGGGACATGTATGGGCACAATATATGAGAGGAATGGAAGATAAAGGAAGCTGGCAAGAGAACGTGGTAATGATTCTGAGGGAAGGAGGACAGGGGGAGGAGTGAATGGAGGAATTGTAGGAAGCTAGAGGAGCGAATGAGATATATTGAAAGAATGATTGTATAAAGGGAAAGGCTGAGGTAGAAGAGAAGTGAATGAGAAAGAAAACGGAGTCACACGGAAAAATAGGTTGAATAAATTTGTGCAGTAAGAATAAGTAGACGAAGTAGAATAAGATGAGGCTGCGCTTTTTCGTTCTCGCTCGTACGCTCAGATCGCTAAAAACGTGCGTCCAAAACTATCTAGAGAGGACAACATCATTGCTTTAGTTTCTAAAGCATGCAAAGTATAGAAACTGCAGAAATAGGATTGTAGTCTGCTGATTATGATTTTTCAGAAAGTTTTGTTGCATATGGAAAAAGTGCTTTTGAATCCACATGAGAGCAGCAACTGCAACAGAGAGAGAGGAATTCAATGGAACTTTTGATAGACCACGAATGGACCCAAGCAATCATCATTCTGTAATCCTAAATTTAATTTGAAGCTTCAATGTAATGCTACTGCTGTAACAAAACCGGATACAACAAAACATTCAGTGTATTCGGACCCTTAGAAGAAAGAAATTAGTCAACCCTTTGAATTTATTGTTCATAAATTTTGTTGTATACAAATGTAATTGGAATCTCAGGGAATCCTAATTCCAATTACGAAACTGGAACATGAAGCAATTGTTTTGATGGACATAATACCATCAAATTAGTTCCTACTATTGCAAATGATTTAAGCGTCCCGAATTTTGGAACGACTAGCCTATTTTCGCCATTTGACTAGCCATCCCGAAAATAATGTATTTAATATTAATTTTACTCTTTTATGGTGGACAAAAATGAGGAAAACCACCGCTAGTCTTTGTTATCCTTAGTATTGTTATCTCTGATCCATTGTTTGCCTAATTACTGTCATTTTTCGGCGAAATAAAAACTAGCAAAGGATCTCGCGCGCGTACTAGTGGTGAGAGTCGGACCTTCTGATTAGTTTGATGCTCCTCTCTCTCACTGGAATGCGTCGAAAGTCCGTTGCGAGTTGAATCCGCGGAATCTTGTATTTCTTGGAATTCAGAATTGAAGCTAAATATCCGCAACGAAATGTCGATGACTATTGATCTAAATGAAAACGCAGTTTTAAATTACGACTATACCATATAAAACATTTTGGTCTCAATTATTTACAATCAGTAGAAGATTATGATCAATCTAACTTTCAAATTAAAATCGGTTGACTGAAATTGTCGTTTTAATGTGGTATATAATAATACATTAAATACAATTTGAAATTCTTGAATTCCCAATACTTCAAGTGAAAATGTTCAATTTTGAACGAAATAAATTCATTCCCAACTAAATAGTTGAATTTTCTACCGAAAAAAAAGAAACTCAACAAATTTATTTAGTTATATATTTAAAAAGACTAATTCCCATGAAAAATGTCATGAATGACATTTTAACAGGAACAGTTGCATTTTTAACAAATATAGATGGAATCATGGATAAAAAAGACAAACTCAACCATGTAATAAAATTTGCCACTCAAATAGTGAAACTGTAAACTCAACAGGATCAATTTTCAACAAAACAGTTCAATTTTCAAACAAAAAGGATGATTTTCTAACATAACTTTTGGATTCTTTATGAAATAGGTCAGTTTTCAACCAAAAAGAGAAATTTTCATGAAAATTCTGACATGTAGATCAAAAAATATTTTTTAGTAAAAAGAGAAAAAAATTTTGACCAATTCGTTTAATTTTCATGCCAAAAGGATAAATTTCTTACGTAAAGTAGGTCAGGTACCATCCCCATTCCCGAGCCCTATAGGGGGTGGAAGTCGAAGCTGTGACTGATCACATAAGAAATGTAGATCACGCACCTCCCCCTTTCCCCATGTCTCGTTGGGGCGGAAAGTCACCACTGCGACTGGTCATAGAAATAATGTAGGTGAAATCCCCTCCTCCTTTTTCCAAGTCTCATTGGGGCAGGAAGTCACCACTGATTGGTCATGGAAATAATGTAGTTGACAACTCGTCCTCCTTTTCCCAAGTCTCATGGGGGCAGACAGTCACCGCTGTGACTAGTCATTGAAAATAATGTAGGTTGGATCTCTCCACCTTTTCCCAATTATCGCTGGGGCGGGAAGATACCACTGTGACTGGTCATAGAAATAATAAAGGCGACATTCCCTTCCCCTTTCCCAAAGTCTCATGGGGGCAGAAAGTGACCGCTGTGACTAGTCATTAAAAATAATGTAGGTTGACCCCTCCTTCTTTTCCAAGTCTCGTTGGGGCGGAGTCACCACTGTGACAGGTCATAGAAATAATGTATGTGACATCCCTTCCCTGGGGTCGAGAAGTCACCACTGTGACTGGTCATAGAAATAATGTGGGTGACATACCGCCGTCGTATCTCCAAGTCAAATGGGGGCAGAAAATGACCGCTGTGACTAGTCATTAAAAATAATGTTTGTTGACCCCTCTTTCTTTCACAGTACTCGTTGGCGCGGAGTCACTGCTGTGACAGGTCATAAAAATAATGTATGTGACATCCCCTCTCCCTTTTTCCAAGTCTCATGGGGGCAGAAAGTGACCGCTGTGACTAGTCATTAAAAATAATGTAGGTTGACCCCTCCCTCTTTTTCAGAGTCCCGCGGGGGCAGTTGTTACCACTGTGACTGGTCATATAAATAATTAAGGTGACGCTCCCTCCCCCTTTCCCGAAGTCACCTGAAAGCGGAAGTCACCCTTATGACTGATCATAGAAATCCTGTAGGTGACACCCCCTACCGCTTTACACAAGACTCGTGGTGACAGAAAGTCACCGCTGTGACAAGCCATGAAAAACCATGTAGGTCGGACCCTTCCCCCTTTTCCTAAGTCTCGTTGGGGCGAAAAGTCACCACTGTGACTGGTCATAGAAATAATGTTGGTGACATACCGCCCTTGTATTTCAAGTCTCATGGGGGCAGAAAGTGACCGCTGTGACTAGCCATTAAAAATAATGAAGGCCCCCCCCCCTATTTTCCCGAATCCAATGGGGGCGGTTGTCACCACTGTGACTGGTCATATAAATAATGTAGGTTACACTCTCTCTCCCTTTCCCTAAGTCTCCTGAAGGCGGAAGTCAGCCCTGTGACTGATCATAGAAATCCTGTAGGTGACACCCTCTCCACCTTTTCCTAAGACTCATGGGTGCAGAGAGTCATCGCTGTGAATCGTCATAAAAAAATAATGTAGGTTGATCCCTCCCTCATTTCCCAAATCCCATAGGGGCGGTTGTCACCACCGTGACTGGTCATATAAATAATGAAGGTGGCACTCTCTCCTTCTTTCCCTAAGTCTCCTGAAGGCGGAAGTCACCCTTATAACTGATCATAGGAATCCTGTAGGTGACACTCCCCCCCCCCCCCAATTTTCCCAAGAGTCATGGGTGCAGAAAGTCAACGCTGTGCATCGTCATAAAAAATAATGTAGGTCGGACCCCCTCACCTTTTCCTAAGTCTCGTCAGGGCGGCAAGTCTTCACTGTGACTGGTCATAAAAATAATGTAGGTGACATCTCCTCCCCCTTTTTCGAAGTCTCATGGGGGCAGAAAGTCACCGCTGTGACTAACCATAAAAAGTATTGTAGGTCGGACCCCTCCCCCTTTTCCTAGTCTCGTTGCGGCAGAAAGTTACCACTGTAACTGGTAAGAGAAATAATGTGGGTGACATCCCCTCCCCTTTTTCCAAGTCTCATGGGTGCAGAAAGTCAATGCTGTGACTAGTCATGAAAAAATGTAAGGTGACCCCTCCCTCTTTTCCCAAGTCTCGTAGGGGCGGGAAGTCACCACTGTGACTGGTAATATAAATAATGTAGGTGACACCTCCTCCTTCTTATCTCAACTCTGCTGAAGGCTGAGGTACCCCTTATGACTGATCATAGAAATAATGTAGGTGACATCCCCTTCCCCTTTTCCCAAGTCCATTCGGTAGGGATGTCACCACTGTGACTGGTCATATGAATAATGTAGGTGAGACCCCCTCCCCCTTTCCCAAAGTCTGCTGACGGCTGAAGTCACCCTTGTGACTGATCATAGAAATAATGTAGGTGACACTCCCTTCCCCTTTTCCCACGTCCATGGGGTAGGGAAGTCACCACTGTGACTGGTGATATAAATAATGTAGGTGAGACCACCTCCCCCTTTCCTCAACTCTGCTGGAGGCTGAAGTCACCCTTATGACTGATCATAGAAATAAAGTAGGTGACACGCCCTCCGCCTTTTCCCAAGTGCATAGGGTGAGAAGTCACCACTGTGACTGGTCATATAAATGATGTAGGTGACATCTCCTCCCCCTTAACCCAACTTTGCTGAAGGCTTCAGTCACCCTTATGACTGATCATAAAAATAATATAGGCGACACCCCCTCCCCCTTTTTCCAATTCAATGGGGGTGAGATGTCACCACTGTGACTGGTCATATAAATATTGTAGGTTACACCTCCTCCCCCTTATCCCAAATCTGCTGAAGGCTGCAGTCACCCTTATGGCTGATCATAGAAATAATGTAGGTGACACCCCCTCCCCCTTTTCCCACGTCCGTGGGGTAAGAAGTCACCACTGTGACTGGTCATATAAATAATGTAGGTTAAACCTCCTCCCCTTATCCCAAATCTGCTGAAGGCTGAAGTCACCCTCATGACTGATCATAGAAATGATGTAGGTGACACCCCCTCCCCCCTTTCCCAAGTCCATGAGGTGAGAAGTCACCACTGTGACTGGTGATATAAATAATGTAGGTGAGACCCCCTCCCCTTTTCCCCAAGTCTGCTGAAGGCTGAAGACACCCTTATGACTGATCATAGAAATAATGTAGGTGGCACCTCCTCCCCCTTTTCCCACGTCCATGGGACAGGGAAGTCACCACTGTGACTGGTCATAAATATAATGAAGGTTACGTCTCCTCCTCATTATCCCGATTCTGCTGAAGGCTGAAGTCACCCTTATGACTGATCATAGAAATATTGTAGGTGTCACTCCCTCCCCCTTTTCCCACGTCCATGGGGTAGGGAAGTCACCACTGTGACTGGTGATATAAATAATGTAGGTGAGACCCTCTCCCCCTTTCCTCAACTCTGCTGAAGGCTGAAGTCACCCTTATGACTGATCATAGAAATAATGTAGGTGACACCCCCTCCCCCTTTTCCCACATCCATGGGCTAGGGAAGTCACCACTGTGACTGGTCATATAAATAATGTAGGTGACCCCCTTCCCCTTTTCTCAAGTCCAGTGAGGGCGGAAAGTCACCGCTGTGACAAGTCATAAAATATAATTCAGGGGCCGTACACCTTCCCCTTTTCCCAAGTCTCGTAGGGCATGATTTTAATTTCATACACCATAATTGCATTATTAGAATGTTTTCCGGGCGACCTTGTGAAAATAGAACAGTCTGCTCATTTTCGTACACTTAAAAGGGGTAATATTCATAAGTACTTTATTCTTTTCGGGATGACCAGCGAAATGATGATACTAGGCTAGTCGTCCCGAATTTCGGGACGAATAAACGCAGATAATTATATAACAGTCTTTATATAGTTGTATCTGAAATAGTATGTTTCACTCCTAGTAATGCATATTATTTTTCATAACAACTCTATAGAAACCGAGATTTTTAGTGTTCGTAGAGCGTGTTGAAACTGTAGAAAATCACACAACTCGCGAAGCAAAATTGGTTCACTTTATGTCGTTCTTCGTTTTTCAGGGTTATGTAGATCGAGGTCTCACTTGAAGTTGGCGACAATCGTTGAAGCGAGCTCGGAAGCGAGTCTACCTATGGCAGTATCTATATCTGCCTCGGAACGACGGTCTGAGAGAGAGTCGACTTGTTTCAGCTCAAGGGTTGAAACTTCGGAAGTTTCAACCCTAGGGTTGGAGCTTCGCGTTTGAACACGCTCTACGAGCACTCAAAATCGAGTTTTCAATCGAGGCGTTATGAAAAATTTTTGTCTGTAAGATCTGCAATAACAAATTTTGGGAGTCCTGAATCATTTAAGATGAAAATTACAGTTTGGGACATGAGAGCAAAAATTTTTATGCCCAGAAGCATCATCTTCAAATAATCGCACTACAATTTTTATCATTTAAGTAGAAGATTAGTGAAGAATCACATACGTAAGAAAATAATATTTTTGAAAGATTGGTAACACATAATAGTAAAAAATTCGATATTTTTAAGGTCAAATAAAAGAACTGCATTAAATTCTATATCCTTCTGGCATGCTTAAGTTCCATAGGAGACATTTGAAATGATCCTGTTTATTCTCAGCGAGTTATTTGCAAGTTTCGGAATTTTTTGCCCTGATTATAATGATTTACTCAGAAATTTGCGAAAATTTGAGACGAATCAGCAAACCGCAGAGAACAATTAGGGAACATAAATTGTCATTCTGACGTAATTAAGTGCTTGTGCAAAAGTAAATTCACCATAAATCTCATGTGTCGGCGATAAATAATTCTACAAGAGAGAAATTGTTGGATGGACACGTCCCTGATTGGATATCAACCTCTTATTCAAATAATACCAAGGAAGATGATTAAATTTTTGGAAATTTTGAAAAAATATTTCCCCTATATTGTGGATATAAATTTCAAGGAAATCTTCAATTGCAAGAGAGAAATTGGTTATCTGTCCGAATAAGTATGTTTAGAACATGGAACATTTGGGTCCAAATCAAGTCAAAAGCGGTAAGTCTCATCTGCGGTAAGTCCCATATGCGGCAATTCTCATTTGCGGCAAGTCCCCTTTGTAGAAAGTCTCACCCGCGTCAAGTCTTCCTTGTGTCAGGTCTCCCTAGTGGCAAGTCTTCCTCGTGGCAAGTATCACCTACGGCAAGTCCCCCTTGTGGAAAGTCTCACCTGCGGCAAGTCTTATATGCGGCAGGTCTCCCTTGTAGAAGTCTCACCCGCGTCAAGTCTTCCTTGTGTCAGGCCTCCCTTGTGGCAAGTCTTCCTCGTGGCAAGTCTCACCTACGTCAAGTCTCACCTGCGGCAAGTCTCCCTTGTGGCGTCTCCCTTGTGGCAAGTCTCACCTGCGGCAAGTCTCCCTTATGGAAAATCTCACCCGCGACAAGTCTTCCTTGTGGCAAGTATCACCTACGGCAAGTCTCCCTATTGCCAAGTCTCACCTGCGGCAAGTCTCATGTGCGGCAGGTCTCCCTCGTAGAAGTATCACTCGTGACAAGTCTCCCTCGTAGCAAGTCTCCCTTGTGGCAAGCCTCACGTGCGGCAAGTCTCATTTACGGCAAGTCTCCCTTGTGGCAAGTCTCACCTGCAGCAAGTCTCATATGCGGCAGGTCTTCCTTGTAGATGTCTCACCCGTGACAAGTCTTCCTTGTGGCAAGTCTCCCTTGTGGCAAGTCTCACCTGTGGCAAGTCTCATATGCGGCAAGTTTTCTCTGCGGCATGTCTCACCTGCGGCAAGTCTCTTTGCGGCATGTCTTATCTGTGGCAAGTTAGGGGCACAAAACCTCCCCCTTTTCCCAAGTTCTCGGGGGGGGGGGAGTACCCCTGTGACTGTTCCTGGAGATGATGTAGGTGGCACAGCTCAAAATGGTAAATCGATTTGGGGATAGATTCTGCACTCTTGCCACTTCAGAAGGGGAGAGATGCCAGAGGTAGACAATTCGGTTCGGGAGGCCTGCCACAAAATTGGCAATCTATTCGAGAGAGATGCCACAAGGGCGACTTGCCGCAGATGAGACTTGCGGCAAAGAGACTTGACACAGTTGACACTCACTGCAGATGATACTTGCCGCAAATGAGACCCCCCGCAAAGAAACTTGCCACAGGTGAGACTCCCCGCCTGTGAGACTTGCCACAGGTAAGACTTGCCTCATGGGACCTTGAATTTTATATCTAGGTGTAGTTTTATAGTTGACTGAATATTACAACTTTCGGAAAGATACTTTGATTTTCAAACAAGTATTTGAATTCTCAACTCAAATAGTCTGATGTTTGAAAAAGAATATGAATTTTCAACAAAACATGTTATAATTGATATTTCAGACAAACTGAATCTCAGAGACCAATAGAAAACAGTCAAATTGAACCAAAGATACTGTTTTTGTACAAAATAGTAAAAACAAAGAAGATTGGCTTCCTACCGAGTAGAGAATTCAAACCAAGATAATAATTCTCAACAATCTTTAGAAGAAGAGTTGAAGTTTTGATAAAAACATACTCAAATTTTTTATCCAAACAAATTATTTTCATTCAAAAGTTATATTATTACCAAAAAAGATGAATTAGTAATAAACAGTTTCAATAACAACCAAAGAATATGAATTTACAACAAAATAGTTGAATCTCCAACTAAACAAAATTAATTATGAAAGAAAAAGTTCCACTCCCCACCTGAAAACGTGAAATTTCAACAGAAGAAAAAAATATTAATAATAATAACTTCTTTCCAACAAAGAAGTGAATTATGGACTAAACAGTTGAACTCGTTATTAGAAAAGTTATATTTAACAGACAGAAATTGAAAAATAAATCCCCAATTAAAGAATTATTATCTGACTAAACAAACGGATTTTGAAACAATATAGATAAATTATTAACCGGAGAGATGAATTCCCTACGAATCCTTTAATGAAAAACAAATTAATTCCAAACTGAATTTTGTATTTTCAACATAAAAAGATATATCCCCAACCAAAAATTGAACAGTTGAATTTTTGAACCAAAAAAATAAACGTCGGATTGAAGAAACGAACTTTTGAGCAAAATAGATGGATTTTCAACCAAAGAGATAAATTTTTAGCAAAAAATGTAAAAGTTGATATTTATAAGGAGAAGCTCTTATTTCAAAATCCAATGAAGTTGGACTCAATAAGAAAAAACAAATGTCCAGGAAAATAGAATTCTCTTTCCCTGTGTTTTTTTTTTCATTGTGTGAATTCTGTTTCTTGAATAAAGACATTTATGTTCTTGAATGAAATTTTTGAAAAAATGCATGAAATTTCCAATCGAAAATCTTCAACCGAGAGAAAAATCAAAACTAACCGAGGAGATGGATTTTCTAACCAAGAATAGGAAATTCCAACTAAATTTCACTGAATTATTCCATTTTTGGAACAACAAAGCGAAGAAATAATTTCATACCAAAATAGATCAATTTCCAAACAAATGGAGAGATGGGAAAAAATTTATATTTGAACCCGAAAATATTTCAATCCAAAATCAGAAAAAAATTGAAAAATAGAAAAGGATACATTTTTGAAAAAAGTGTTCAACCCTTTCTTTCGTCCCTTCCCTTGGTTTAAACTTGTGTAAATTTCTAATTGAATTGCCGCTCAATTTACGGGTTATGTTTTCCAGATTTCAAGCAGAAATTTTTATAATTTCCACCAAAAACTATAATATTCAACCAAAAAAGATGAATTTTTCGCAAAATATTTGAATCCTCAATAGAAATCGATAATTTTATTCCAAACAGTTGGATAGTCTTCAAAAAAGATGCATATTCTAACAAGGAAATGAACTTTTAAACCAAAAGAGTTTTTTTACTCAATAAAAGTTTTTTTTTCAAACTTCCTGTTAAATTGTAAAAAAAAACAAAACGTATCCTCAACAAGAGTATACAATTTTTCATCAAAAAAATGAATTTTTGTATAAATAATTGAATTTTAAACAACGATAGAAGCTCCTCTGGTCAAAAATTGGAC
>WSXT02187971.1:0-20214 GCA_011762715.2 Neuroterus valhalla | reverse complement strand
CTGCGTATCTCAAAGACGAAATACCCCAAGGGAGTGAAAATCCCCCCACCGATTCCGGGGGTCAAATTTTACACAAATCTAATACCTTCTCTGATGAGAATGTAATAAAGCGGGTTCTGAAGGAAGCTTCAGAATATGCCTCTTGCAGTCAGTTTTCATGATTTCGAGAAGAAATTTATGCATTCTTTAAGTTCAGAATAGGGAAGAATTTGAATAGAAGATTAAATGCGTCCGTAGGCCTATATTTGTTTGCCAAGTCACTCATTAGGCCATCACCTTTCAGGAGGTATGCGTCGGAGAATTTTCTATCAACCAACACATAATATGTATCTGAGATGCATAGTATCTTTCAGACCAACCCTGCTATTTAAATCTTAAAAAAGGATGATTCTTTCCCTAGGGCCATCGTTTCAGAGGACATCATCATACAAGTACCAAAATAATTCTTTGCCATCACTCTGTACAGCAGTTTCCGATTGCTTTCAGGTGTTTGAGACCTCAGTAGGTACATGCGATTCATCCTGAAATGAAAATTATTGGTAATAAATTTATCAGTAGTTACTTGTATGCTTTGATTGGATAAGACGTACCACCATAATTGAGTCTTCTTCTTCTTCCTCAAAGATGCGTCGTCTCCTTTTCTTCTGATCACCAGCAAGCAAAGTTGTAGCCTGTAGTAGTTTCGGCACAATCAGTGAAGATCTAAGATCACTTGAGATTGTCTCGATCAATATTTAAAAATAATTTGATAAAAGCAAAGATTGATAAGGATAATACTCTTGAAAATTGTATTCGATAGGATTTTTATTCAGTTATTCAGCGGTTCGATAAGAACCATCAATGCAAATTTTATCATTTCATTCAATTCGATAATGCTACAAATTCGCCAAATTTTTTTTGTTCGGAAGTGATTAAAGAAAATATCTATATAATTATCAATGGAAGCGCATTTGTTCTACAATAAATACATCTTCTTCTCAAGAATGGTCTCACGAGGAAGAAAACCTTATTATCAGGAAAATTCCATGTTCGAGGCAAGCAGCTTTCCCAACTTGTTGGTTGAGTGACGCGACGGTCGCTGCACCTTAAGTGCCAACAGATGAGAGACAGCATCCTTTACCATAGGCGATAAGTCCATAAGCACATAAGAACAGTCAGATATGTTTCTGGTAGGTCATTCTTAATGCTTTCAAGATGAAATGCTTTTTCTCAAAATGAAAACAATCCAAGTGTGAAATTTCAACCCAGAATAGGTCCTTCCTTGTACCTTGATATCTCTTTTCTTTTTCAACTTGAATCAACAGCGAATTGGAGTATTCCTGAAAATCGGCGTATTCCTGTTGGATTTGTTCAGCTAATTTATCATTGAGTGCATTGATGATGAAGATTTGGAGATTTCATCTTTCTGTCAGTTGAAGATGTTAACAGAATTTTCAGCTGGCAAAATCTCGTGTCTGTGAAGTGTGTGCGAAGTGTCAGATTCCTCTCCTGTAAGATTAGCCTGTAGGGGATGTTATCATCAATTTATGCATTTATAATCAAATGTCCTTTCCTGAGTATGAGCCTATAAATTTTCCCTCGTTAGAGTTTGTTCTGTGTCCCCGAAATGATAAGGTATCGAATCAGTACTTCGCGTTGCATAGCAACCCAGCCATTCATGTATCTAGAGAGGATGATCCTCTTCTAAGGATCGCAAGTACCTAGAATATCATTTAACAAATTACTAATTTCAACAGTTTATTCGTCGATCTAGTTCTCCTCCTATTGCTAACAATGTCAATCAAATTCTGGAATGACCAAGTACCCTGTAGTAACATCCATATTGCACTTCAATCCAGCCATTCATGTCTCTGAGCATTACGAGATTTCCGTCAGGATCATAATTACCGACAATATCAGTCAACTAGTCGCGAAAGTTCTGACAGTTTTTTTGCTCTCA
This sequence comes from Neuroterus valhalla, assembly GCA_011762715.2. Lineage (NCBI taxonomy): Eukaryota > Metazoa > Arthropoda > Insecta > Hymenoptera > Cynipidae > Neuroterus > Neuroterus valhalla. Next base: position 18,275 of record WSXT02187971.1, on the reverse strand, counting down.
CATTGATTATCATACCAAATCCTTAAGGAACAAGTAACAGTGTCAATCCAATCTGGAGCTACTTTATCCTCCATTACTTTTAATTTGAACTGAATGATAGTGGAGTACAATCGTTAATCATTCACTGCCACTGGAAAAGCAATAATTGTAGACGTAACGTGACTTCTTGTCCAGCATGCCGGATGGACAGATGAAACTTGTTATCATTTGACAAGGGAAAGGTGATCTACACAGAAAGGTAGAGAGAGATAAAGGACAAACATGAAATGTGCAGCAGATTACTCGACGTTGCAATAATTAAAGTGAAATAAAAATCTGTCTGCTCGGTCAATCCAGAGTCAGACACCCTTTACCATCGATGTTTTTATGAGCTTTTTGTCGTGAGTCGACATGCCGTTCGTAGCTCGCGTAGTAATAATGGATACGTGAAAACCCGCTTTAATTTGTCAATACCATGGAACCTTCCCAACGAGCGAAAATTTCTACGCAAGCGCAAATTCCCAAGAGTCTATGTCAACGTTCAAACCCCTGCCCTGGTCTACTCGTCCCGCCTGGACTCCACAACAGAGATTAAACACGAATTAACCTCGTCTTTTTACTCTTTTAAATTCACAATCAGGTTTCGTGTTTGTACAGAAATTTCAGTCTAAAAAGACCCTGGGTACAAACTTGAAAAACGTTTTTATAATGCAGTTATTAGGTTATTGAACTTTGATATAGAAAGAAACATTGTAAAATCATCCTTAAAAATTTCTGGAGCCTGACTTAAACTACCTTATTAATTTCTGGCTCTGCAAAAACATTACTGTAGGTATTATAATGCAAAAGGAAGAAGGAAATGCTGCTGAAAGAAAGTCGATTTTGATCAACTAGTTTATAAAAAAATGACTTAATTGTTCACGCTCAGAAGATGGATTTTTAGAATACAGTTTACTTCAAACTTAAGTAATTATTCTAAGACAAGAAAGTTGATTATTATTCAAGGGAATGGAATTCCTAACTAATAATTAATTTGTGAAAGTCTTTGGCCAAAACAGTTCCTCCAAAACAGCTAAATTCAAACCCGAAAGTATGGATTTCTAACAGAAGAGATTGGATGCAAGTGATATGTTTTGAATGATTGCATTTTTTTGAACCAGATTGATAAGTTTTCAACTGGAAAAAATTTATTCGTCACCTAAAAATATCAATTTCCAGTGTAGAACGGAAAAGCTACAACTTCATTTATTCGTGAATAAAAAATTATAAAAAAGTTCAGAAGTCACTTTGAGAACGGTTTCCCAAAGTTTATTTTTCCTTGGGATTCGTTTATCGGCACCAGGTTAGACCAGGCTGGGGTTAATTGATGGTTCAAGGAAACGTCAGCTTGCTCACGGCAAAGAGGCGACAATGTCGTAACTATGAAGAAAAAGCGCGGTTGCGTGTGAACGTGTACTCACATTTTTTGTCCCTATCTCTATAGCCTGTCCTTGAATGTGTTATAGCGCGTGTTGAAAAACGATCCAAGAGAGCATTCCGAGTCACTGTGAACATTTCATAATTGCAGGTCGTATAATACACCCAACGACCAATTAAACAGTTTTTTAAGTTCGGTTGGTCAGGTGTTCGTCAGGTGGCGTGTTCGTAAACTATCTGGTTCCACCGATACTTTCGCAATCCAGAATCGCAAGTCCTAGATCTTTCCAAAATCATCTAATTATTCTAAAAATTGTCCTTGTAGCGCATTTGCACTAAACAAGTAGTAAATGATTGGGAATAATTTGAAATTCGCGCCAAAATGGTTTTAGTTCTTTATGCTACCACGGCGCTAGTGTCGAAGTTATAATTCTTCTCGAATCAGGCTTGACACTCAGCAGATATCGCTACTAATTTTTCTTCATCAAAGGCGCACGTTTCCTATGATTCTGTATTATTTATAACAAGCATCTACAGAGTATTTACATCAAGCTATAAATTTCAGAACGACCGAATGCCTTTCATGAGCACACTTAACGTTATGGAAAGTGAATAACGTTAAATTGTCGTTAAACGTTAAAGAATTTTCAATAAATGTTGATATTTCAACAAGATGATACATTCGTGTTTTATGTTTAGCTTTTGGAAAGAATGTTCCAAAGAACTCTGAAATATGATTGCATGAAATTCTGACTCATATAAGTGAAACAAACAAACAACAGACGAAACCTGGTTAGAAGTACACTTTGCAGAGAAAAAAAAGTTTCTTAAGAGAAGACAAGAACATTGATGGATTGACTAAATTTTACATAAGGCAGTTGAAAGCAGGCTCAAACTTAGATTTGATTGTCAGAATTAAATGAATACCAGCATTACATGTTTTCTGAATACTTTAAATACTTTGACATCAGGCACTTGTGGTAACTAGTTGCCCTTCAGCTCAATGTCTATCCTTCTACCATTTTAGGACGTTCAGCTGATCTTATCGATGTGGAAAATTCGGATTGGGTTCCTTGAAAAAATTGAGGTTATTCCGTATGCACAACTTCGGAAAGACCATATGCGTTTGCACGAAATAGTACGAGATCTCGATGTGCAAGTCCGCGCTTCCCTTTACCCACTCGTGCTCCCAATATGAAATATTAGAACAATATTTTTTCCCCTCTTACTTGGAAATCATCCAAGGCCTCCTAGTCTTGCCTTTGCAGAGAATCTCCTGCCTTCTCTCATGAAGGAAAAGGGAAGTAACCAAAAATTGAATCTGCTCTTGAAATAATCGTTCGCAAAACATTTTTTATTCCAGATTCAGACTGACATGGAGGATATCTCAATTAAAACGAAGCCTATTCCGCAGTCTGGTTTGCAGTGACGACTTTATAGCTTCTTTTGTAAATTTTGTCGTTCACCCGAGTTTCTGAATCTATGTGTTTGTTCTGCATGTGTGAGAAGTTTCGTGTGGAAAGGAGAATGTGTGCAGCGGAGCAAGCGAGACAACGACTCTACCGCCCGGCGTGGCGCGGCGCATTTGAATACGCGCGAATAAATGCATAATAATTAGGTCAATTCTACTAGTCAGCTGATCCAAAGCCAGCTTGGCGCGCAGGGAAACCGAGGTTAGGAATTCGTGTTAACCGCACGATCCTCAAACGAAAGTGCCGCACGCGAATACGTAACGGTTCACGAAGGTACGCGAATGCAAAAGAGGACGTGTCGCCGGAAGTCACTTTACCGTCAAATGCACGTGGCCCTTTTTTACCCTCTGCTTCCTTTTTCATTGCTGCCGTGAAAATAGCTAAGGCATGTCAGGGGCTCCTAAATCTTATTTCGATAAGACGAGAGAACGGGAGAGAATAATTCAAACGTAGACCTTTGACCCAATTTTCATCCTGAAGGGCAGAAACTTTTATGTTTGGAATAGCATTTCATGGCATGTTCCCTGACTGGTGATGAGATATCGACATCGAGACAGATGTAAAATCGATGTTTTCGTTTTCGATACATCGATGGACAACATGAATGGTTAGCCTCTCGATATATCGTAACGCTGAACATCAATGACTTTTGCATATGATTCGATGTTGATGTTACAGATGTGATGAGAAGCTGAATTAGGGTTGAATGATTTAAAAATTGATGGAATATTAACGATCGATTAGGTTTGTTTCGTGTTCCAAAAAAAACTATTTTCCATCACTATCCCTGAGCCGCTTCACTGCCCCTTCTCCAAGTGCTTATCCGTGTCTTCTCCTTGCTCGTTTATCCGCCCTCTGCCGAAGGTGGTAAGAGAGGGGATTGACGAGTGACAGATTCTGGCTGTGCTCCTTTTGTGGACATCTTTATTTTAGGACCTCTCTATTTCAAACTCCTTAGAATCCCTCTCATTCAAAATTTTGCTCATAACTTCAAGTAGATTGTTGTGAGATGGGGTATCCTGGTCCGTTCAACCGAATCTTACTCTTACCTTGTTAACACTCATCCTTACCTAAAGCACGATTCCAAACAAACTCATGAACCATTTGCAACAAATTTTTAATCTTGTCGGAGACTAGTAGGCATCTTTTTTACATTCTAGAAGAGAGTGAGAGGGGAAAGAAACCCCGGGAAAATTCGAATCTCGTTCGCAATTCCTTGAACGATTTTCCACTTTACCGGAAACGGGTGTTTTACTAGGCGTGCCAGGGCAAATTGCTGTCGTCCATCAGTAACCTTATTGCAATCCTAACTCTTTCAAAAGATTTCTGGAAGAAAAACAAATTTTAATGAAAGTTTCTAAACGGTTCTGCTTAATATACTTCTAACTGATACGCGTGGCAACAAAAATCACTGATGATTTTGGAAAATAATGACTTGAATTTTCTATCTTGAATCAAACTCACATATCGACCAAGAAAAGTCGTGTAATGCGTTCTTCCGAAATTTGAGTGGCTTCAATTCTTTTATAATATGTTATCGTATATTAGCTGATGAATTTTTTCCATTTCTGAAATGGGTGTTGAACCGATGATAATTTTCCGTATATTTGAGAATCAAGGATTGGAACAAACTTTGGAAAGGCCTTAAAGAAAAGTTCCAACGAGTTCCGCTTTGATGTTTTCTTTCTAGTATTCAGAATATCTTTCTCTGTATGTATTGTACAAATCAGCTGCAGGAAGTTGCAAATTTCGCTTCTGTGCACAGTTGTAAGGAATCCCGAACAGCTGGCCAAAAGTAGAAAATGTTCATATAATGGTCCAAATTTTCTTACTCGGGGGTTTTCGGGGTCGCTGACTACGAATCTGGAGACGAAATTTCCAAAAACAAAATGGCGGATCCAATATGGCATGCGAGCAAATTGGATGCGCCATTTTAAATCGGGTATTCTCAGCTCAAGTTTCGGAGAAGAATCGAAAGGTTAAGTTCTGTTAATTTGGAATCATCATTTCTCTTTTTCTTCCAAGGTCATCACTCATTTTTTCACTGATTTCGCTATTCGCACGGATCATTCATGACGGTAGTGTACCTTTAAGTTTATTATTTTGAATTGAATGCGGAAACAAAGAACAAGCCAGGTCGTGATTCGTGATGCATTCAACTAGCAGCAGTTTTATCATGGGACAGATTTTTCCTCTTGGTGGTTGTCCGAGCTAGGGTCCACCAAAAATGAAAATTGAGGGTAAAACATATCCGAACATGGCCGGATGAGTTACCGCCTGGCAGATTCCGTCGCCACCACCGCAACGGATGGGACGTACCGCATTACGCAAACGTATCACGCTATGTGGTCAAACGGAAACAAATAGAGCCCGAGGACCCCACCTACCCCTTTTTATCCACTCCAACCCTTATATCCGCATAAGTAAATATAGTTAGACTCGATTCCGAATATTCCCACTCTAATTTTTTTTTATGGTAGCGAATTAAACGCTGATTCAGAAAGAGGGAAACAATAAGGCAGACGCTTATTATTTTACTCTAATTGTCATTAATTAATAGGGTTTCCAGAATGGAAAAAAATTCTCTGATTTGTAGGTACCCCTGGGAAATGGAAAATCACCTTCTGAAGAGGTTTTGTAGCCTTTTTTATGAAGTTTCCGAAATTTTTAACATTTCTTCTCCTCACTACTCTCTTCTTCCCTTATTCTTCACATTATTCTTCCTTATTTTTTCATCACTTTTCTCACTTTCTCATTGACCATTATTTCCTCTTCTCTCTCCTCCCTGTTCGACTGATTTTCTCCCATTTTCCTTTCCTCCTCCTTCCTCATAAAGTTTCTTAAGGGTATTCGTCAGGCGCAAAAAAACCTTCAAAAATGTCTCTTATTGTGCCACTTCTTCCCTGGAAAAGATTATGTGGAAATCGCATAATTTGAAGAAGGAGAAGAAGGAATAGGTTATGGTAGGAGGTTGCATCGAAGGGAAGGAACAAAAGAATAGAAGAGCAGGTCTATGGAATATGTGGTGGAGAATAGAGGAAGGAAAAGAAAGTGGTGACATGAAGTGGGTGTTGAGATGAAAGGAAAAGAAGTCAAACTTTTCCCCTTCTTATCACCTTATTCTCCACCCTATCCTTTCACAACTTGCTCTTGTATTTTCACCATCATCCTTACTCTTCTTTATTGACTATCATTTCCTCTAACCTTTTCTACCCCTCTTACATTCATCCATACCCACTCTTCCTCTATTCACCTTTTTCATACGATAGATCAAAATCCGCCTAGATCCATAAGATTTCTCGCTCGGAGCTACGGAAACTCTACAAAACCACATCTTATTCCCTTTCCGACGATTTTTTGTTTATACAACCTACTTTTCCCCTAGAGGAGAGGATGAGGGAATGAATAAGTTAAGGAAAGAGAAACAGGAAAGCCTAGTGGCGAAAGGGTGAAACTAAGGGTAGTTGAGGAAATGGAAGAGGAGGTCCATAAAGTAAGGAAATCAAGGAAAGTGAGAGAAAGGGGAACAAAACGGTGACGGCAAGTGATTCCTGGAGAGGAAGAGGGGGAAGTCAAAATTCTTTACCCTCCACCACTCCCTTCTTTACCCTATCATCACGTAAGTTTTCCTCATATCCTTAGCACTTGCCTTACTTGTCTTTGTCAACCATTTCCTCTACCCTCCTCCTATCTGTTTAACAAACTCATCCTCATTTCCTCTTTCTTTTTCTCATTTTTACGATCGTTGGATCCCTCTTTAAATCTATTAGGGGTCTTCCTTAGAATGACTACACCACAAGAACTACATATTTGCTCCTTCCAGCCTACTCTTTGTCCATCTGATGCACTTTCTCCTGAGAAAAGAGATAAGGGAGAGGGATATCCTATCCTCATATCACTACCCTTTATACCTTTACTACTATCATAGTCTTCCCCATTTACTATTATCACTTCTACCAGCCTTCCCCTTATCAACTTATTCAACCTCATTTACCCCTACTTACCCTTCTCTACACAACAGGAACATATACAACATACATTTCCTTGTAAGAGGTAGGGAGATGAGGAAAAAGAGAGTTTAGGAAGAAGTTTAGAAGGGTTATAGTAAATGAGGAGACAAAAGGAGGGGTGGAAGAATGGGATCAAATACCCGTGAAGAATAGGGAAGCAAAGTGATAGGAGGGGAAGGAATAAGTGGGGACATGAAGTAAGCGATGGGTTGGGGGGAGGAGTCAAACATTCTAGAGAGAGAGGGATAATTGATGGAGGGGAACTAAGAAAGTATTACAGTGAAGGAAGAATGTAAGGAGGGATATGGAATGAGAGAAAGGGTATCTATAGTACAGGGGAAGGAAGTAAAAAGAGGTAGAGGATGAAGTTACGACGGAAAGTAAGTGGAGAGTGTAAGAGAAAAGTGAATGAAAAGAGGTAGGAGAGAAGTCAAATACCCTGAATACTATATTTTTGTACTGGCCAAAAAATCCTCAGGAAGACATATTTTCCTCCGTCCGTCGATCGTACAGCTTAATTTTATCTTGTGGCGGAAGATGAAGGAGAGGGATGAGTTGAGGGAGGAGAAGTCAGGAAGGGTGATTGTAGGAAAAAAAGGGGAATAGAAATAGGAAGATGGGAGAGAAGGTCCGCAAAGGGTGAAAAAGGAAAGTTGAAGGAGGTAGAGGGAGGGGGAAATAGTGGTAGAGTAATAGAGGAAAGGTTATGGGAGATGCTATTTAGGCCCGTAAAAGAAAGCGCGGATGAAAAAAATATACCGATATAAAGAGCTTACGGATTTCCAAATTTCGTGTATTTTTCAATCTCATTACTCTTCCTTCACTCTGCTAGAGATTTTTTTAGAGTATTTTCTGTCCAGGTGTGTTCAAAAAATATGGTAGAAAAGTGGGAATGCCACATCCTCAAATGAGACAACATTTTTACCAATACAGAAAAATAGATTTTTGAGATCTTCACATTTTTCTAACCTTAGGGAGTGGTTTGGCCCACAAAAAAATAGAGAAGACTTATTTTTTCTTGATCTTCTCTACTAATCATGAAACCTTATTCTGTGAGGCTTCTTGAGGAAAGGGTCCAAAATCAATCGTCTGGTGCCTGAGTGATCATTTTTTTAGGTCGAAACTTGCATAAGAAATTCCTCGTTGAGTACAATATCATCATATTCCTCATGGAACTATTTATGGATCAAGAGCCGTTCTTAACTCTCACCAACCCCTGCAAGTGTCTGGATGCATAAGAAAAGTAGAATTAGAGCCTACAAAAAATAGTAAGGTCCACAATCGATGTTGACTTTAGATGGACAGTGCTGAAAATGTTGTAGTTAAGACGTCTGATAGGAAATAGGCAAAAAGGCTTCAAGTTCTCTAGTTAAGGAGTCGGTTTGGTTGTTGAAATGGGTGCGTTGTAGACTTAAGAGTAAGTGAGAGGAAGTGAGGAATAGAGTGAGAGGGAGCGAGAAATAGAGTGAGAGTAAGCGGGGAATGGAGTGAACGAGAGGGAAAGCGGAAGAGTGAGAGAGTCGTGTGGAATGAGGGTGAGGTGAAAAGAGAAGAGAGAGGAGGGATGAGGGAAAGAGAGGAGAAAACGATCGATGGTCACCCTTCAACCCTCCAACCCCTGCTCACGAGCGGCGACGGCCGTCATGGCGGCGCATGCAAATCAGCATGGCGCCGAGACGCCCTCCTCCCTTCTCCTCGCCATCACCCTCAACCTCCCATAATTTCACCCTCTACCCTCCTCATCCCCTTTACGCCGCGATATACCCACCACGGACAAAACCAAACCATCGACCGAGAGACAGACACGCTTACACCAGGGGACACAAGCTAGGTATTTTGTAGGACCTGTTATCGAAATGCCTCCACCATGTTTTGGATCAGTTCCTGAAATGTCGATATGCCATTGTCGGGAACCTAATCAAACCTGGAATCTTTTTGAGATTTTTCAGAAGGTGTTAGAGAAATGAATTTTATTTTGGATTTCATTTGGTGCAGGATACATAATTTATTGGAGTCCAATATTTGACCGACAAACTTCAACATGAGGACTGTGAGGGGAGGAATGAAATCAGCCTACTCCAAGCATTTTCCAAGTACTTCACGAAAAGTGAAATGCTCGAAATTTTCGATCTCTCGCAGAATGAGACAAAAAGATAATTTTTCAACTTTTGCTCAAATTACCTAATATGAGGTGCAATCTTCAAAATTTCCTCATTTTATTCGAAAAGAAACTAGGACAAAGGCATGATTTTGCAAATGGAATAATGATCTCACGAGATAGGGGTAATTTTTCGAATCACCTTTCTTCTTTGAGAAAAAATGGACAAGAGCACTAATTCCCCACCATCAAGAAAAAACCAAGGCAAAAGATATGATTCGGCACATTTGCGAAGAATTACACGAGATAAAGATGATTTTTCGAAATGTCTACCTCTTTTGAAAAAAGGACAGAAGGAATTATTTTCAACCTTTCGAGAGAAATGCTACACGATAGATGAATCCTTTCCAAGAAGGCATAAGTTGACAGGAAATTTACAAAATTTTCTCTATTTTTCCAACAGAAAATAATACTTTGAACAATTTTAACAGTCTCCTGGAAATGATACAAGCAGGGAATAATTTCTCAAATTCTTTACCATCTTTGAGGAACAATAGGGCAATTAGCATATCTTCCCGAATTTGCTGATAAATTCACGAGATAATTTTTTTTCTCACACTTCCCACCGCGTTTGAAAATAAGGGCGATGAGAATAATTTTACACCTTTTCCTACAAATACTACACGATAGGAGGAATTTGGATAATTCTCAATCTCTTCCGAGATAAAATAGGATGATAGGAATAATTTTTCAATTTTTACAGAAATTCTGAACGATAGAAATAATTTAAGAAATTTTCTTTTCAATTAATTTTTTGATTAAATTAAATAATTTCTTTCTCAAACTTCCCAACTTGTTTGAAAACGAGGACGATGAGACTAATTTAACACCTTTTTCTACAAATACTACACGATAGGAGGAATTTGGATAATTTTCAACCTCTTCCGAGATAAAATAGGATGATGGAAGTAATTTTTCAAATTTTTCAGAAATTCTGAACAATAGGAATAATTCAAGAAATTTTCTTTTCAATAAACTTTTTGATTCAATTAAATAATTGTTTTCTCAAACTTCCCACCCTTCCTGAAAATAAGGACGGTGAGAAAAATTTTCCATCTTTTTCACAAATACTACACGATCTGATGAATTTTGATGATTTTCAACCCTTTTCGAGATAAAACAGTATAATAGGAATAATTTTTTCCTATTTTCCAGAAATTCTAAGCGATACGAGTGATTTAAGAAATTTCCTTTTTAATCAATTATATAATTCAATTAAATAAATTTTTCCTCAAACTTCCCACCTTGTTTGAAAATAAGGACGATGAGAAAAATTTTTCACATTTTTCAACAAATTCTATACTATAGGCTGATTTTAGATCATTCTTAACCTCTTCCGAGATAAAATAGGATGATAGGAGTAATTTTTATATTTTTCCAGAATTCTAAGCGATAGGAGTAATTTATGAAATTACCTTTTCAATTAATTTTTAAATTCAATTCAAAAATTTTTTTCCTCAAATTTCCCACCTTGTTCATAAATAAGGACGATGAGGACAATTTTCCACCTTTTCCTACAAATACTACACGATATGATGAATTTGGATCATTTTCAACCCTTTTCGAAATAAAATAGTATAATAGGAAAAATTTTTTTTTATTTTTCCAGAAATTCTAAGCGATAGGAGTGATTTAAGAAATTTCCTTTGTTCATCAATCATATAATTCAATTGAATAATTTTTTTCCTCAAACTTCCCACCTTGTTTGAAAATAAGGGCGATGGGAATAATTTTTCACATTTTTCAACAAATACTACACTATAGGCTGAATTTAGATCATTTTCAGTTTCTTCCGAGATGGAATAGGATGATAGGCGTAATTTTTTTATTTTTCCAGAAATTCTAAGCGATAGGAGTAATTTATGAAATAACTTTTGCAATTAATTTTTCAATTCAATTTAATAATTTTTCTCCTCAAATTTTCCACCTTGTTCATAAATAAGGACGATGAGGATAATTTTCCACCTTTTTCTACAAATACTACACCATATGATGAATTTGGATGATTTTCAACCCTTTTCGAAATAAAATAGTATATTAGGAATTATTCATTTTTTTCCAAAAATTCTAAGCGATAGAAGTGATTTAAGAAATTTCCTTTTCAATCAATTATATAATTCGATTGAATAATTTTTTTCCTCAAACCTCCCCCTTTTTTTGAAATTGAGGACGGCGAGAATAATTTTCCTCATTTTTCTACAAATACTACAAAATAGAAGGAATTTTGATCATTTTTAACGTCTTCTGAGATGAAATAGGATGATACGAATACTTTTTCCATTTTTTCAGAAATCCTAAACGATAGGAGTAATTTAAGAAATTTTCTTTTTATTAAATTTTTTTATTCAATTAAATAATTCTTTCCCTCAAACTTCCCACCTTGTTTGAGAAGAAGGACGATGAGAATAATATTCTACCTTTTTCTACAAATAACACAAGATAGGATGAATTTGGATAATTTTAATCCTCTTCCGAGATGAAATAGGATGATAAGGATAATTTTTCTATTTTACCAGAAATTCCAAGCGATAAGAGTAAATGAAGAAATTTCCTTTTTCATTCATTTTTTAATTCAATTAAATAATTTTTTTTCTCAAACTTCCCACCCTGTTTGAAGATAAGGACGATGAGAATAATTCCACATCTTTTTCTACAAATATTACACGATAGGAGGAATTTGGATAATTTTCAACTCTTTTCAAAATAAAATAGTATAATAGGAATGTTTTTTTATTTTTCCAGAAATTCTAAGCGATAGGAGTGATTTAAGAAATTTCCTTTTCAATCAATTATATATATTCAATTGAATGATTTTTTTCCTCAAACTTCCCACCTTGTTTACAAATAAGGACGATGAAAATAATTTCCCACCTTTTTCCATGAATACTACACGATAGGATGAATTGGGATAATTTTCAACCTCTTCCGAGATAAAATAGGATGTTAGGAATAATTTTTCTATTTTTCCAGAAATTCTAGGCGATAGGAGTGATTTCTGAAATTTCCTTTTCAACTAATTTTTTCATTCAATTAAATAATTTTTTTCCTCAAACTTCCCACCTTGTTTGAAAAGAAGAACGATGAGGACAATTTTCCACCTTTTTCTACAAATACCACAAGATAGGATGAATTTGGATAATTTTAATCCTCTTCCGAGATGAAATAGGATGATAAAGATAATTTTTCTATTTTACCAGAAATTCCAAGCGATAAGAGTAATTTAAGAAATCGCCTTTCTAATTCATTTTTTAATTCAAACAAATAATTTTTTTCCTCAATTTTCCACCCTGTTTGAAAATAAAGAGGTTGAGAATAATTTCACACCTTTTTCTACAAATATTACACGATAGGAGGAATTTGGATAATTTTCAACCTCTTCCGAAATAAGATAGGATGATAGGAATAATTTTTCCAGAAATTCTAAGCGATGGGAGTAATTTAAGAAATTTTCTACCTTTCTCAGGAAATAATAAGACAATCGGAATGATTCCTCTTGCCGCGAATTCCACAAGTTGGGAGCGATTTCCTGAATTTCCCCACTTTGTTGGAGAAAACACTAGGACCATAGGTATAATTTTGCAGACTTTCCACAAATTTTATGAGATAACATTGATTTTCCCAATTTCCTTACTTCTTCAGAAAAAAAACAAGGACCATATGGGTAGCTTATTGTCTCCTGAATAAAAAATAGCAATGTAGAATATTTCATTCAGAGATAAGGAAATTCCGCGATAGCATTATTCTTATCTCTTTCTGTGTGAAAAGACTAGCGTGGGATTTTCGCTGTAAAATAAGGAACAATTTTCCAGCTGCTAGGAAAAAAGAGTATTCTAAACTCTTTTTGAGAAAAATCATAACGATAAGAATCATTATGTGTTAGGAAAGGAAAAATAGTCTTTGAAAAGTATTTTCCACTTCCTACTGGAGAAGATAGCACTATATCAGTAATTTTCCACCTCATGTTAGAAAAATTTACCAGAAAACACGAGCTTTATTAATTCTACAGATTCTATTCGTTTTTAATTATTATTAATAACTCCGGATTTTGGTTTATTGCAAGAAAAAATGATGATGCAATTTGTTTAGCAAAGTCATTAAAAAGAATTAACTGCTATCATTTGCTAGGAAAAATGATCAAAAAAGCGTAATTTTCAGCTTCTGCTATAAAATTATCATGAAAAAGTAATGTCCCTATTGCTTCTAATAAAACTTGACAGATAAAGCTATTTTTAAAATTTTCACATTTGCTATGAAAACAAGTACGATAGGATAATACTCCAACCCTTTATGCCAAAAACTGGATAATTATAAAAGTGATTTCCCACCTTTTGCTAGAAAAACGACGAAATGATAGTAATTTTTCCGGATTTCCCACCTCACAGAAAGGATGGGACAAAAGTATACTTTTCCACATTTTTTAAAAATAGTACGAGATGCGAGTGATTTCGGAAATTTTTCTGTCCCTCTAAGAGAAAATGGGAGAATCAGAATATTTCAAACCCTTTGCTAGGAAAAGTAGGCCTACCCCGTAAGAGTGATTTCTTAAAATGTCGACCTTTTTCGATAAAGAATGGGATGAGAAAATAATTTTTGTCTTTCGTTAAAACCACTAAGCGAAACAAGAGATTTCACAAACTTTATAGGCCTTTCTGCAAAAATGGGAAAATAGGAAAATTTTCCACCTCCCGCTGGAATCTAAGAATTTAATTAAATTTGGATTTGCTTTCCTGGAAAAAATCTTCTAGACTATTGTTTGCTCAAAAAAGTAGAAGAAAAATAAGTAATTTTATAGCTCTTGGTATGGAAATATTGTACTAGGAGTAATTTCCTATCTCTTTGAGTGAAGCTAGCAAGTTAGGAATAATTCTCAAACTTTCCACAACGGAGGATATTTAGAGTGATTTTCCAATATTTTCTGGAAGAAAATATCCTACTTTTATTGTGAAATTAGTATGATGGGGTAAACTTCTCATTTGTTCACACTAAAAATTGTACAATAAGAAATATTGTTCATTTGTTGCTGCAAAAATTAGTGCAAGCATAGTATAACAATGAAATAACTGAAAACAACGAAGAAAGGAATATTATTTATGGTTTAAGTATGCATCATTCTCTTCACTGGAAAAAATAAACCGGGAAACTGTCTTTCTACTATGCAAAAGTATAGCAAAAAAATACAAAACAAGATAAGGATTTGGTAATTCTTTTTTGATTCTTATATAATCAATAACTATGCAGGTGGTACTCTAAGAAAAGTAACACATTGTCTGTAGGTTGTTCAAAGATTTACTCAACTGAACTCTTCTCATAAATTTGCATAATAATTTTCATTTATTTACTTCCTACTGTTCCCCAGAAGTCCCCTATTTTCTCATTCTGCTTCCTGTATTTCCAGGAGCCAAACCCTAAAGCCTTTTATCTCGTTCTTCAAAAACTTTAGATCTCTAGCATTTCTTGGAAAAAGGAAAATACTTTGAGTTTCCTGGTGTTTATAGTTGAAGGTAATAGGAACCAAGTTTTCCTGGTATTCTTAAAAGTATTGACGATTTTTCGTAGAAGGCCGGACGTTGGTAGGATGTGATTTTCTGAGAAGTCCTTCGGAGTGCGTGCACACAACTCAGGAGTGCGAACAAAGCAGAAGAAACTGGGTGCCATGCGGAACACCGTAGCACGTAAGCGAGATAGACCCATAAAAATGCTAATCCTTATCGACCAGCGTGCCGTATAAAGGCGAGGGCGGGAGGAAAAGGGAACTGCTGGCAGGCGCTCACTTGCATGCCATTAGCCCAGAGACCCCGCGTTCTTCGAACAACGACAAATCCATGAAGAGCGTTCGATTTTTATGCTACCGATATCGCTCATTTCATGACCAAGGTTCTATAGACAAAAATGATTTTCCAACTAGAAATGCCTGCTGAGAATTCACATTATTCTGTACGAAATTATCTTCCAAAAAATTGTTGCAAACAAGGGTAGAAAGTACCAATTCTACAAAAACGGTTTTTGACTGTGAGAACCTGCCGTGTTTTGTATAAATTTATCTTTGTGACAGTGGAGCGAAAGTGATCGCTTTCGCTCCGCTGAGGAGGTGCGAAAGTGAGCGATTCCACGCCTGTAAAGGGGGTAGGATGAAATACGTTATTTCGCTCTACTGTCGGACAAAAAGCATGTGTACCCTGAGCAAAAACGGTAGTTTGCTCCTAGTTCGAAGTTAAGCACCTCGACTTTGACTCGGCTGCGCATCAGTTCTCTGCTTCATGCGCAGCCTACTACTCGTTCCGAAAACATCGCCCTCACCGTGAAAGGACCTGGCACTCACCCTTGCAATGTTATATAATATTTATTACAAAACCCTGTACATGGAGGTTAAAAAATTCCCAGATTTATACTCTGCCAGTACTGAGCTCTTACCGAGCCAACGCATGGCATAATGATGTGGCCGTTATATAACCAGCAATAGAAGTTTGTAATCTGCCAGTACTGAGCCTGTACCAAGCCGACACACGGGATAATACTGCATCTGGTAAATAACTGGTCATCAAAGTTTTAATTCTGCCAGTATCGAATCTGTATCGAGTCAATCTGTATCCAGTAACTTCCCAACGCTTGGCGTGGTACTGAGTTTCGGTACTGGCATAACGCCTTCTTAATAACTGGCACGGTATTACGCCTGTTGTACGCATTGGCACAATACTGTATTTTTCCCCGCTCTTCTCCAAAGATAGTTCTCTTACTAGGATAAATAATCTGTTAGGATGACCATTGTTCCATTTATTTTTATCACAAATCATTTGGAGCAGTTCAAGATAAGGAGAGAGGTCACGCTTTTTCAAAAACAATCTCCAAACTACGAAAACCTGCCTCGTTTTGAATTATTTAATGTTGAATTATCCTTCTAAACAACTTTAAGATCAAGTGAAATTTCAAAACTCCAGATTCACATGACCCTATAGAACATTACATTTTTCCAAGATACTGCAGGGAATTCTTCTCGTTTTTATCATCACTCAGAATATCACGATTATTACACTTTGTGGGTCCTCTTTCCCCTGCAATGCAATTTCAAACTAGAAGCGTTTAGCTTTCAAATACACCCATGAACATTTCGGACTTATCATGAATTTAGAGATGCACCTAAATAAGCGTAATGCCTCCGCCTCCGTTCGCAGATAATTCAGCGTCCGGATACCATAACGGCCTTAGCGCGTGGACCTAGTCAGCCTAGTAGGCAAGAGAGGGGGTAACGCGTTGCTATGAGCCGAGTTGATTGGACAAATAATCTAAGAACTAAGTTTTGTCCAATCAACTTGGCTCGTAGCGACGCGTTATCCACTCGCTTGTCTACTAGATTGACTGACTTGACGCACTAAGGCCGTTATGCTATCCGGACACTGAATTGTACTTGAGCCATGAACTTTGATATCCGTGTGATGAATCTATAGACTTTCTTATGAATACGGCCTACTCTGCGCTCAATTTCATTAGACATTCACCTATCCTTGACTGGTAACGTAATCTGGTAACGTTACAGATTTTGCACAGCACAAGAGACAATCTTGAATATAAAATAAATGAATTTCTAGAACTTTATAGACTGTAGGATGCTCCACGGCTTGCTTTGTTCACATTCTTTTAAGTTGAACTTCGGGCTTATTCGTTCCGATTTCTATTTTTAATTTATGTACAGCTCCTTGGAATCAACATTCCTTGATTCCTTGAAATTCCGACCCCTCTATCTGAAACATAAGAAGATTTCGTCGACGATTGTGAGACGGAACATCTACCGCGCCAGGAGGGGCGCTGCAGTGCCACACTAACATGACCGCGGTATACATCCTAACTCGCATAATAAAAATGAAGTAGTAAGAACATAGTGAGAACAAAAGTATTTTCAAGCTGAGAGGATGGTAACTTTGGACCTAAATAGTCCATTTAACTACGTGAAAGCTACATCTGCGTCGGAAAATATGATCAAAGTGCATAATATTCTGAATTTTGATATGAGTGTGATGTGCAGGCTGCACTGAAAGCTAGCAAAGAATATGGAGGGTATTGGTTGTGCCTTCAAACTGGTGCTTAGACTTTAAAACATCACACAATCCTAGGTGAGCTGCCATTGAAAATTTGTGATAGGTTATCTTCTTCAATATTTAATTTTTCCAAATATTCGCTGCGTTTATCGTCCTTTCTAGTTCTTCCAAATAAGTTCTGCTTGCGAATCCTGACACTTCCAAGCTTAGGCACTTCTTGGAAACTTCCACCAAAGCTTTTATTCACTTTGGTGTCACAACCACTGACGTCACAAACTCTAGTACTGATTGATTTTCGATGTTCAAATGCACATTCCATGTTCCAGGAAAATGATAATACACTCGAAAGGTGTTGTGCATATCAGAGCAACTCATCACAAGGATGGTTCAGGAAAAGAATGATCTAGGTTAGAAAATACGTTCTCGTTATGTTTCTGCGTGTATTTTGGCGTGTTTACGGATGTATGGCACAGCCACATTGGTAAGTTCGTGTGGGAACCGACAGTGTCGCATAGAATATTTTGATCCTCAATACCGGCTGCATGTATGGTGAGCAGCTCTATCCGACTTCCATGGGCGTAGGAATACAACTTGCTTCCCTTAGTGATGATAGTTTCTATGTGCGAAATTCTCTCACTATAGCGGCGCTGCACGCGGCACGCTATCAAAATTCATTAATCCTTGAACTCATGTTATTTTCAAAGATTGTTCTATTTAGTTGAAATTTGATATTTCTGATCATGAGGATCCTTTTCGGTTGAAAATCGAGCTATTTTTTGAAAACTGGAAAGTTTTTTTTATTTACCTTTATTTACAAAAATGTATTTTTTGGTCAAAGTATTCAAAAAGTTAGTAGAAAAATTGAATCGTTTTGTTAGAAATTGAACTATTATTTGAAAATAAACTGTTTACATAACTTTCTTTGAGAATTTGTCTCTTTTGATCCTAGATTCATTTCGTTTGAAGAAGATTCATCTTTATGAGTGAAAAAACGAGTAATTTTATGAAAATTATTCCTTCCAGTTCGAAAATTCCTCAATTTGTTGGAGAATTGAATTCTTCTATTAATAACTGGAGAATTAGAGTTTCAATTTAACCATTGTTCATTAATTAATTATTTAATAATTTAGGAATTTTGAATTGTTTAACTTTTTAAATTCTCATCAAGAATAACATTTTTTTCCTCGGAAGTCCAAATTTTTGGTTAAAT
>WSXT02187960.1:0-20215 GCA_011762715.2 Neuroterus valhalla | reverse complement strand
GAACGGCAGCAAACGCGATTTTCTTTCTACTTGTCATGCGTACCATATATGGTACTGTGGGCGGATTCGGGTTAATATATTTCTCAGACTCCAAGCCTTACATAACTAAATAAGATAACACGAGACATTATGGGATAGCTAAAGATCAGATAAAATTGCTCGAGATTACACAGGACTATATGCCAAGATTCAAATAATTTATCTCGGAATTGATGTTCGATCTTTTTTCTTGAGTCTGTACTTAATCAAACCAAAAATCTACTCTATTTCTCATAGTCAAATTGAAATATCACTAGACACTAAATATAATTACTTATGAAAAGTTGTTTGCAAAAAGAATGAACTTTTTTTTTTTTGTTTAAAAAGTATACCTTTTGAATTTTCTGAAGGAAATTGAGGCATTACTGATTGGCTTTGAGGCTAACAGTAGAACTTAGCCAATCACTGTTCCTACTTATCCAACCAGAATTGGAGACAACCCTGTTTTCGGGATATACGTCGAGGCCGCAAAGTTGTTTGAACAAGGTTTTCGATTCAACCTCCGTTTTCTGGTTTTAAGTGATTCAACTAGTTTTAAACATGCCTTGCTTGTCTCTGATGATTTGAAGTTTATTCAGGATCTGTGATACAATATTCTAATCTTGTTTTGACGAATCCTCCTTCGACATCGTATATTCGGCAAGTTATATTCATTAGAATAAAAGATTTAGTTACGATCGATGTTGTTGATCCATAATGATGTTGATTCGTCTGAGGAATTGATACATTGAAGAATCTTCGTTTGCTGATGGTAGATGACTTACTTCAGACAATAAAACGAACCTCTTGATGTTATAGGTCCTTTATTTCATTAAGAAACATTCGACGTTTCGAGAGTAAATAACTCTCCTCATCAGGAATAAATTTATAATTGGTCATAAATTGCAACAACTCCTCTACACCATTTCCGAATTCTCGAATTCAAAGAAAAAGAAGAACTATGTTGAATTTGAAGTCCTAATTAAGATTGTGTTGAATAGAAACTCAAAATTATGATTGAGTTACAGTGTGGAAAAGATTCAATCCGAAAATTAAAAGTTTCGATTCAGAAAAGAAGACAGACCAACTATTCTGCTCCATTTTTGTATTTGGTATCGAAAACTGTTGACAGACTTAAGCTCAATAATGTTGTGTTGGCGCATGCCGCAATTCGTTTTTATAACCGACGTTGAACGAAAACTTCGGCAGATTAGAGTTGATCCACGCGACTATGATTACCAGAACATCTTATGGAATTCACCGGAAGATGAATTAGAAGCCTAGAGATTAACCACCGTCACATATGGAACAGTACGTGCCCTATATCTGGCCAGTAGGGTTGATAAAACAATTGGCTAGTGATGAGGGAGCTGAGTTTCCTAGAGCCAAGGCTATTTTACAATCTAAATATCGAAAAATCTCCAAAAGGAAGATCGGTTATCGCACAATTTTACGATCCGTTAGGATGGCTTTTACCCGTTATAATCGTAGCTAAACGAATCATTCAAGAACTATGGATTCGTAAACTGTAACTGGACGATCCCCTTCCTGATGAGTTAACTGAACATTGGAACGATTTTTATATTCAACTTAATAAATTAAAAGAGATTCGAATTCCAAGATGGACAGGTAATTCAAAAACTAGCTTAGGGTATGAATTGCATAGGGTTTCTGATGCTTCGGAGAGAGTCTAGTCTGTTGTAGTATATCTCCGCATTCTTCAGGAGAGTGGCGAGAGCCAGTAGTACTTGCAAAGACTTTGCACTATATCATAAATGTTATGGGGTTTCAGAATGCACCATTATATTATCACTTAGATTCAACTATAGTTCCAGCTTGGCTAAGCAAACATTGTAAGACTTGGGAAACTTATGTTTCTAATCGACTGCTCTTCGAGGGGCCTTTTACCAGACGAGCTACTGAATGACCCTTTGTGGTGGCGAGGAGCACCTGGGTTATCTCGTAATTCAGTACGTTGGCCTGGCACCATTCCTCCAATTCCTGAAGGTGTCGATTTGAAAAAAACCGGACCTCTTAAAGCACAATTCGTGCACCATGTAGTAAGGAAGAATGTATTTTATTAGATATGGTCCGTAATAATCTTCTTGGCCCAAGTTACTAAGAGTCACCGCATTATATTTGCGTTTATTCAAGCCTTTTCCTACAGAATGGGAAAGGCAATCGGATTCTGAGGAAACACATCAGTCAATTTCACTCGAGACCTCCGAAATAAATCGAGCTTCGTTGATTTGGATGCTGTATTTACAAAACATCGCTTTCGAAAAACGGTGGTAATCAATTGACTCTATATAACCTACATCAAGGATTCTGGATTTTCGGAGGTCGGGATCTTGTAAAAACTGACATCCGTCAATGCGTCACTTGCGTTTGCGAGCGAACACCCATGGTCGAACAACTAATGGATAGTCTACCTAACTTCAGAACTACGAATTGTAGACCCTTTACACGTACATGAGTAGGATATGCAGGTCCCTTTTGTTTTGCTCCGGTTAGAAGGATTAAAAGCTTTAAGGGGTGTGTTTCACTTTTCATTTACTGTGTTACCAGAACAATTGATCTGGAATTAGTTTCACACTACACGTCCCCAGGCTTTTTAGCTGCTTATCAGCGCTTTTCATCTCGTCGCGGCATGCCTGCTCATATTTATAGTGGTAACGGCACGACTTTCCAGGGTGCTGATCGAGGGTTAAGGCATAATCTAATACAGCTACGTCCAAATTCCGATATGTTTAATAGTTTGTCCATCGAAGGCAGTTCTTGGCATTTTATCACACCTGCTGCCCTTCATTTTAGAGGTTTATGGGAGGCAGGTGTCAAGAGTTTGAAACACCACTCACGTATGCTGTGAGAACTTTTTGGGATGTAGAGTAATTCTTAGGTTTTAGGTCTAGGAAATAAATGTTGGAATACGAAACACCTTCTTTCTTCCGACATCATCTAGCCGGAATTTATTGGTTACACGGTTCTATTACGTGTCGGAATCAAACCGACACCCTTATCAGATAGCCTATTAATGAATATACAGTTATAATTTTAGAAAATAAGGTCTAAATGAGTAATTTGAACGAAAGGAAGAAAGGCAGGGCCGTGCAGACAATATCCGGGCCTGGGGGTAACCATGCACGGCCCCTCCCACCGAGCCCTCCTCAAAAATTGTAAAATTAGAATTTTGTGGAGAATTAAAAATGCGGACCCGGCGGGAATACCCCCCTTTCCCCTCCCCTCTCGTCAGGCCTGAGGAAAAGATAACAAGAAGTATAATAATCACCCATACCCTAAAATAGCAGGAGCAGAGTAAGTACATCAGACAGGAGTTACGAGAAAGAGAATAGAGTAAAAACAAAAAATGCTTCATAGTGTTGAGAATAATAAAAAACTGTAAATCAGTAACGCTTTATTCAAAACAAGGACGGAATGTCAAATATCTTCGTCTCCATCTCCGTGGAAGCAAGAATGCAAAACTATAAAAAAATGTCTGCGCAACGAATATTTACCTCGGAGTAAAGTATATGTACTGCGCAGCTAGTCTGAGTTGATTATGTTTCGTACATTCTAAGGATTTGTTACATTCAAAAGTAGGTTCAAAAAACAAAATTATAACGTAGAAACAAATTGCAGAAGAATATTTATCAGACCCAAGATGAAAAAAGATATACCTAAGCATAAAAAATCTAATATCATGTTATACGCTTCATTCAAATAATCTACAGTTATTTTATTGAGACAATTATCTGCTTCTTTCTTAATAAAAAAGATCTCGGTAAACGCACGTTTGAAACGATTGGGTTCAATGTGTGGAATTTTAGCCTCACCCCATTTTATGGACTTTTGATCCCGGGATCAAAATTACATTTTGCGTGATACCGCGGAATACGTTTAAGTTTGTAGTAAGAAAAAAATTGTATAGTGATGGAGAACAAAATAAATATTCAAAAAATAAGTTGTTAATTAGTAGCATAAGGGATAGAAAGATGTTGTCACAATAAAATCTTGCTTTCCTCAAAACCTTCCGTGAAAATGTTTTAAACAGGCTAATAAGACTATGCCACCATAAGCCTTACCATGGTGCTGACTAAGGATCAAAATGCCACTTAATTTGTAACACTATATTATATTTAACTATTTTTCTACAAATTTGTTTTATCAAACGCATTATTCGTTCCTTTGAAATCAGTGCCCTTGCGCTGCAGATCACCTGTAGATGTCCACGCTTTACTGTAAATTTTCGTGAGTATTAGAGCAACCCCTCTACGGACAATGGAAACGCTAATTCAAAATTTATGGTTCTGAAGACAGCGCATGTAGAAATGAAAATCCAATCTTTGTCCTCACTTTTGATAATTATAGGTCCAGAAAAATCTACTACGACAACTTCAAACATAGCAGAATTTCGAACAATATTAAGAGGAAGAGGAGTCGTCTCACCTTCCGAATTATTCACCTGTTGTCCCTTGATGATAAATACAATTTCATAACCATACAAAACCAGTGATTCGAAACAATTTCCTTAAATTGTACATGACCATTAGAACTTTAACACAGCCTACTTTTATGAGTTTCTCGGTCAATCAGATACACTATGTCCTGACTACCATCCAGGAAGATTCAACACACCATTTGATTTTATTATTGTTCTAAAAGACAATATCCTATTCATCAGTGTGCCAATAAATATACAAGAATGCAGAGAACAAACATACATACATCGACATACAATAACATATATCTGATCAATTTCCTTAAGATGAATGCAAATTTCGACGTTTATTCTCAGGTAAATGGGACACAACAAAGAAAATTTACCGATGATGTTATCAGTTTTTTCCTTCGATAATATTGATCTGTTTTTGAAAACCTTTGCATCTATGTAAAGGAACGAACCGGTTTAGTAAACGCCAAAGAATAATTACTTTTTGAAGACAGCACGCTTCAAATAAACCATATGAACCAAAGATGTTTCTTGAACTTTACTTCACTGACCAAGCTTAGACCGAAGTCGGATTTGATCAATAGATCATTTGCGAAACATTCTGAATCAAATATTAAACAACACTGGTTGCAAATCTAACAGCAATAGTAACCCCCATAAATACAAGCCGTGATGTTTTTGCTTCGTTCCAATGTCGGCAGATTCTCCATCTAATTAAAAAAATTCTGTAGCTTGCATACTCCCAACCTCTGTATCCCAATCCAACATTTCCTCTTACAACCAACGAAGCAAAAATTTTGCTTTCAGGTATACTGGGTAGGTGTTTCAAATGGGATCAAAACTGCTTTGCATCATAAATAATATTGTGTCCTTCCTCTTATTCCAGGAAATACCCAAGACAAGAATCAACATATTTTCTGGAGTCACCTGTATTTTCCCAATTACAAAGATGGAATCCACCCTCTAGCATAACGACCGTTGCTTCTCAAATAAATCTAGTCAATTCGGTTAAGGCAGCTCCACTTGTATTTAGTCGCACCATCTTCAGAGCATCCTCTAAAAGCAAAAAGATTGCAGCCGAGAACAGACAAAGACTTCATTCAAAACGAAAAACTACCCGACAATAACGAAATATATTGATTGTGCCGTCCACAATTCAGGAGAAACAAAGACAATCTCTATCAAATATATTTTAGGGTGTTTGTAGAAAACGTTTCTTTATGTCCGATGCAAATCTCATTCCTCTTTCTCACACTCGATTTAGGAACAATCAAATACATTCTAGCGAGTTCAAGCCCTTTTCCAAACATTGATTCAATGATAAGTGACCCTTCTTTCTAGCTGTCGTGTCAAAAACCGGTCTTGTTCTTGTTGTTCTTTTAGAATCAATTACTAGAAGGTGTGGAAGATAATCTCCTGAATCGTTAATCTCGTTAGCTGGAACTTTTTCAATCATGTCCTCAGCCAATCATTCTCTGGAAATTCCATCGTACGCTTTGTAAGGATTCTGACCTTTGAAATTTTCTCCACTCTATGGCAATTACTTACAATTTTACACGAAAAATTGCAATAAGTGCCAGTAAACGCTCCACGTAAAACTCTACGTTTTTTTTATAACCTTCATCTTGCTTTCATCACACCCAAAGAAATTGCACATATTTTCTCAAAAATATTCTTTCACGCTCACTAAATATTAAGAAAATCGGTTAAGCATAAGTCTCTAATAAAATATCGTCTAAATAACATTGAGAAAATCAAAAACTTTTATTTTCAAGAAGCAACAAAATACAAGCACTCTAAAGCTTAGTTATCTCGGCTAGGACATCTAGACCTTTGTTTTTCTTCTTGAATCTTCCGACGAAAAAAGCTTTTACCGAATGGTAAGTGACGCATTACAAGTGTAAACCAATGGTGCGATTGCAACAACAGAAAGTTGATGAACGAATTACACGTGCGAACCAAAGTGTTAGTTCAAACCAATGTTGCGATTGCGACAATAGGAAGTTACTGAACGAAATGCATGTTCGAACTAATGTGTTCAAGACACGTCTTTTTTTTGTTCATTAAACTTTGAATTTTGATTTTTCTTAAGGTTTGGAGTAGGTGATCATCATGAAGAAAGAAGTTTTGTTTCCCAGTAAAAATTAAATGTGCGCTACTAAAAGCCGACTACATCTTTTTCACCCACACATTCTGAAGAATACTCAGAAAATACGAATATTATATTACACTACAAGGGCAAAAAGTTGAGATTCCTGCACTGCGTGATATGGTGCCAAGGCGAAGCCGAGGGCATCATATCTCGCAGTTCAGGGCTTCCAAAATTCTGCCCACGTAGTGTATACTGTTTTTCTCCATACCCGGTCGGAAGTACGGCGAAGAATCATATTTTTA
Organism: Neuroterus valhalla; assembly: GCA_011762715.2. NCBI lineage: Eukaryota > Metazoa > Arthropoda > Insecta > Hymenoptera > Cynipidae > Neuroterus > Neuroterus valhalla. The sequence continues at coordinate 13,353 of WSXT02187960.1, read as the reverse complement.
TAAACAATGTATGTACATTATAGCATGTATTGGTACCTGCCCCGAGATTTACAGCACGAATTTGCAGCATCGAATACATTTACAAAAGCAAATGTAATCACACATTATCAAAAGAAATAATTTTCATTTACATGAAAACATAAATTAAATCCAAGCAAGCTTTGAGGTTAAATGAACAAAGCGAGAGAAACACTGCTGTCCCATGGAAGAACCTAGTAAGTGACTTTTTCGATAGTGACTATTTTCACGCATATCTGCATGATCAAATAACCTCTATGGCAAATGTCACTTACTAGGTTTCTCCATTGTACAGCAGAACAGCAGTAATGATTCTGGCTGACGCCAGCAACGAGAGTCTCGTGAAATAAGTATCGGTATCCGAGAGTAATTTCTTGCTCCCGGTGTTACAGAAGGCGGGAATGTAGTTCTGTCAATGCTCAAATTCCTACTTACTGCCTCACAATCGATGCCGGAGGAACGTACTTTCGACCGAGGTATGAAGAAAAATATTTTATTTATGTATGAACTCTGCAAATATAAGTTACATGGTATTGATTGTTAGAAGTGGGGAATTACATTCTAAAGGTGGATTAAATAATGTAGCTGCAATCAATTTTACCTTTATTAGAGCTCTGATGCCTGACACGTTCCAAGAACAGATTTTTATATTAAACTTTTCTCCATCCACATTGAGTTTTTCGCAAGAAAACTCAATTTGACTCAAGTCTGTGTCTGTCTTATTCAACATTTTCGCAGAATCTGATTTTGTTTTTTTCAGCATAGGTTCTTTAATTTCATCTGTCTCATCCCTCTTCATTTTCTTGGTAGGATTGACTGAAGGCACTTCACTTTTTTCATCATTCTTAAGTCCTGCGGTTGCAGCCTGTTGAAACAAAGATTGTACAAATATCGAAATTATTTCCCGAAAATATCTCCTGTCTGCATTTTTATTACTTGATTTTATTGAAAAGTCCCAATAGGAATATTTATAGCAACAGCAGCTAAGGGTAAGTTTGATGTGGGTTAAATGAGACTCGACCAGAATAGAACGTGCTACTCAGGGGCCTTCAAATGACGCATCGATTTAGATTGTAATGTAACACATTACGTATACACGGCTAATCTACTTGATGTCCTTATCTGAAGGGGATTTCGTCGGGTTGTTCTCTGTTATTTTCTTTAGAAAAACCCAGAGATTACCTTCTGGTTCCCTACTCATAAACAAAATGTAGTGTGCCCATGTAGAGTTAAAGTTTGAAATACAAAGAAAGTTTTACGATTCATTAGGAATATCTAAATAATCAATAGGTAAAATTGCTATTACAAGAATGCTATTTAAAGAATGTTTCTGTAAACTTTGTAACAAAACGTGGGTTCGTTGATTTCACTGTCTGACATGATTCTACTGCTTCAAATCAGTTCTGGTTATCCTAACTGGATTTTTCCGTAGATTAAAAACTCGTGGATAAGAATACCCTACCATGTCTTCTTTTGAAGAACGAGGTCAAATTGTAAAAACAACGCATTTTTAGTATTTTTGGGAAGCATAATAAAAACTCAGACTACAATTGTACTTCTGTGGTCGGGGGAAAAAGGAGAGAGAGTAGGGGGGGGGGGCACTCAGAAGTTACTTGAACCTTAGCGTAGGAAGGTATCCCCACCGTCGAGCAGACAACGTTATGCGAGGTTATTGAATCCGTACTCTCAATTAAAGGAAATGCAAATAGCTGTTCTAGACCGTTTTTAACTGTGCGTCGTAACCCGTGCATTTTGGTTCGACAAGAGAAGAAGAGACACAGCGCACAAATACAGAAATGGTTCCCAGCGTCTCCATCTTGTCCCAGATGACCCTAAGGAAACCGGCGACTTTGAAGATCAGAAATCCCAGGAATACACCTTCGGACTCATACAAGGATGAACTCGAAGGAAGGCTCGTGGATTTCCTCACGAACTATGACACTAACGATGACTTGGAGAGGGCCACAGAGTTTCTGCGGAGGGCTCTGATCACATCCTTTGAAAACAATTACCCTACAAGTATAACCAAATCTTAAGAGGGTGGAACACCCTCTTACGTGTGACACTCTATTTTCCCCAATAATTGAAATGAAACACCAAATAGAGGCTTTAACGCAACCCTAACAATCGCATTTAGAATTGATTATGCTCGAAACTTGCAAGAAGGACGAATAAGATCAGAAATCCATTTACTATCCAAAATATTGGCCAGATGGCTCATGAACCTTATAGGGAAATCCTCAGGAACTAGATCTTCAAGGACAATGTAAAAAGACATACTGGATCACGTTGCGTAAAACGCAACCGTGTCTCCGAGTGATCTAAATACCTTCAATTTAAGATACTCATCAAATTTCAATATCATGTCGAAATGTAGAAACATCGGAATTTCAGAGTAGCAAGTGTTTGAGACAATGAAGATTTGACTGTTCTCAATTCCCCGACTCTTCTCAAGAATATTACTAAATTGCTGACATGAGGCACTCCGACAGGAGTCCCTTTACATCGATTACATCAGCCTCTTTTGAAAAGCTTGAGTGGTTGATGACGATGATAAAACATACGATAAGAAGATCAATAATGCATCAGCAGTTGCCTATCTTTCCCGAAGATTGGGAAACTGTAGATGATTAGGGCTTTCAAACATCAGAGATACATTTTCGTAACCTCAATGACGAAAATGTTACTCAAAACTGGACCATCTCGCAAGATAAATACGGAATTCAAAAGCATAATCTCTACAGTCTTCAAATTCACCGACGTCATTGTGATACGTGTCCCGTATCAAAACTACGGGGACTTTTTTGCATAGAATCTTTTCATCCCTTTGGTAAAAATCGTATTTTTATACGTGATCGAATGTTACGCAGGTTATTTCACAGAAGTAACGATATAGGAAGCCTTTGTCGACGCGAAAGGGATCTTCAACCTATGCGTTGGCAAAAAACTCTTTCTAACTTTTCAAGGATTGTCGGGTGACTCAGGTCAATAAAAACTCCATAAATTATTTCCGAAACTAATCTTGTGCAGTTTATCTTCTTTGTATGAATTTGTGTTAAGTGAACAATCTCATGAATGACTAATGGGACATCTTCGCGGAATCACCAGTTTAAAAAATCTTAAACATTATCGACACAATTCAATCGCTGTTTCATATTCGAATGATTATGCAGGTTCTGAAATCGGAGCTGAGACTTCAAGCGAAAACAATCTACGCCAACTACACAGGAAGCTGTAGAATGAGGACCATACAACCCTCTTGAAAGAGCATGAAATTTATTAAATATATTCTATACATCTATCGCTATCTTTGTAAACTAGGATTCTTAGATAGATAATATTTATTATTTCATATTCTGGGTCGTAGCACACCCACTGCGATGGGCTCTGAAAGGGGACTAGAAGCAGTCTGAAATACTGAAATAATTGTTGATTACTGGCCCAATTAGAAGTTTATTATCTGGAAAAGAAAGCCGTCCATCAGATGGAATGATTCAGTCTGCTGGATGACTGAAAGTTTACGTGTTTGTTCATAATCTCTAAATATTTTTACTTGTATTTTTCTAACCAAGTCCGTCCAGATGACGGAGTCTTTCAAATAGTCTCTTTGTTATTCTGGAAAAAAAAATTTCATTCACGCTTCATCGAGCTATCCATGCTCCATTTTCGTATGTACTGGTGAGGACTGTCAACAAACATTCGAAATGTCCACGTTATTTTTGATAAGAGAGATCGCTCTTTTCCAAATAATAGACTTCTAATTTGTCCAGTTATCAACAATCATTTTATTATCTCCATATTAAAACCCTGGTCAACACATACCATCTTATACAAAGTGTCCCGGTATTTAGAATACGTTTTTATATTTTTGGATTAAAAAAAAAAGGGGGTCGAAAATAATAACCAAATTTTTTTTCCAAGTTAGTAACAACAAAGATCAACCAATCAGGAGAACGCCGTAGATATCCGAGAGTGTGTGCGAAAACAAGTTCAGTCCGAATAATTTCTAATTCGTTTACTTTTGCAGTAAGTCGTAAGTGACTGGTGCAGTTTCACACTTTAGCGATATACAAAAATTGGGGCAAACATATTTTCCCAAAACGTTCGATTCTGTAACAGTAAAAAAAGGGCTGTGATATTTATCTGTGAAATTCTCTTGAATTCTTTAAGAGGCTCATGAACACTGTTGAATTTTGTAGTATCTGTGTATTCCCCGTGAACTCTAGTGGAACTCTTTAGAAACCTGTAAAATCCTCTTGGATTCAAGGAGAATTCTCTAGAAATATGTAAAATACTCGTTGATTCTCTATAATTCTCTAGAAATGTATGTGATTCTCTTAAATCCTGTAGAAGTCTCGTCAATACTTTTGAATTATGTAAAAGTCCCTTCAGTTTCAGAGAATTTCCTGAAAATCTGTGGAATTCCCGTGAACTCTCGTGAAAGTATCTAGAAATTTGTCAAATTCTTGTAAAATCTTGCAGAATTTTCGAAAAATATGTAAAATACTCTCAAGTTTTGTAGGGTTCCCTAGTAATTCATGGAATTCTCTTCAATTCTGTAGGCGACTCGTAAATACTGTTGAATTCTGTTTATGTCTTTCCAGTTTCATAGTATTTCCCTAACGTCCGAGGAATTGTAGAATTTTTTAGAAATATGCAAAATACTCATTGATTTCCTAGACTTCTTAAAAAATCTCCAGATTTCTGTAGAAGACTTGTAAATGCTGTTCATTTCTGTAGAAGTCCCTTAAGTTTCAGAGTATTTTCTGAAAATCTGTGGAATTCCTGTGAATCCTTTGGAAGTCTCCAAAAATATGTGGGATTCTCGTAAACTCTTGCAGAATTCTCTAAAAATATGTTAGATATTCGTAATTTTTCTAGGATTCCCTAGTAATTCATAAATATAAAAGTAAATCATACAAAAATGTTGAGGAATCAGTAATGCCTAATTACAATCAAGAAGAATGGTAACGTATGTACGAATGCATTTAATCTCTCCCTCACGAATTTAAGGGCCTCCGTTCCCTTTACAATAAGTTACATCAGTGCCTTAAACTACTTATTCTAACTCAAGTATTATGCTCAAAATCTACTTTTTCGTCTAATCGTTACTTTTTTCATACCATGTACGCATTTTCGAGCTCCAGGGAAATCTAGGATTATTAATAGAAGAATTCAGGGATAGAGGATTGACTATAATGAGATCACGATTCGGTTACCCATTATTTATGCTTTAAAAAACCATAGAGTTAAATAAAATTTTGTAAGAAACAATTATTAAAGAAGCTCAAGCTAATCATGTTGGTGAGAAAAATATGATTTAGAAAGCAAGAGAATCAGGAGAATGGAAAGGAATAGACGAAGAAATTAAGAAATACGTTACATCATATCCAATCCGCTAACATCAGAAAACAAGTAGAATAACGAATAAAGCACAATTATTAATTCCATAAATATCAACGCAAACTAATAAAAAAAATCGACATCGATGTTAATGGACTTGAAACAAAGCTTGGTAATGAAGAAGGACTCATTGACTATTATACTTAAAAATATAGTGCCTCGAAAACATTGATAACAGATCAAGGTACAAACTTTTCATGAGAACTGATGCAACAGATTGGAGAAGCTTCAAAGATCAAACCTTTTCAAACGACATCTATTTACCCACAACTCAATGACGATAACCAGAGAAGAGATCAAAACAGTATATAGCCAAGGGAAGTTCTGGACGCAAATTCCTACCCTACCGGCTTCGAAACTCTTCTAAACGGTAGTGATTCTTGTCTATGCTAAGCTTTCAGAATGTTCTCGTGACGTCATAGAATGTTCTGTATGACGCGTGGTTGATCAGTAAACCAATTTCAATGTTAAGAAAAGCTTTAATGGACCTTCTTATAACCTATGAGCTTCAGATACTACGAGGACTGAAACGAGATAAAATAATAGTTACACTTGAAGTTGCTAAAGTAAGTGCTATTCCTAACCAAAAAAATGGGGAACTATATTGGTTTAAACGAAACGACGCCAATAACTGTGCAAGTGACTCAGATGCTTTAAAAATTCCTCTGTTTATAGTCTAGAATCTTCTAGAATTTTATTTCATTACACAATGTAATATTGTTACGAAGTTTCCAGAAATCTGATAGGAAGGGGATGGGGGGGCATTACATAAAAAGAGGCCAGTTTTTTGCTCACATCAGTCGATTTTAAGCCAAGTCCCTTTTGGGATAAGCGTAACTGTCTGGTTCCAGCCTCGTTGTACAACTGGAAAATGAGGAATTGATATGTAAGGGTTTGAAGGTAGGATTGTCATGGGAAATTTTGAGCAAGGGATGTGTAGGAGGGAGAAGCAGGGATAGGTAGTCTTAGAATTCATTGCGTGTTTTTCGCGAACAGAAAAAAAAACTTGATTTCATTTTCAATCCTAATTTTTCAATCTAAGACCTTCGCTTGAGACGCGGCATTTTAAGTAAACAGAGGCAACATGAGAAGTAACCTGATGAAAACAGTACACAACAAAAGTAAGTCCAGCCTGTTTCTATTTCCAAACGACACACTCGTCCTGTGCAACATCGCTCCGACACGGGTCACTGACGAATCTCTTCAGCAAACATTTCATGTGGAGAATTTCGCAAAGCCATTAAAATAATCCACTAAGCGATATCCTTACACGGGCCAATCAGTATCCAAAATCTTCGTTTCAGGCTTCACTCTTTTTCTTACATACAATTGCTCTCCACGCATCCCTATCCTGGCATGAATCTTTTGCTTCTTTTACATCCATGCATATTTTCATACAAGCTCTTGTGTTTCTGCGGCTCTCTATATTTCTCCTCTTTGGGGTTTCATTTACTCATTCTATCCATTCCTCCTTTGGTCTGCCTCTGGGTACGCTATCATTCATCCTATCTAAATACACTTACTTCGTTAATCGTTCTCCATCCATTCTCTCAACATGACCGAACCATCAAAGAAAATTTCTTTAACTCTTGTCAAACAGTGTTTCTTCTACACCACATTCTTTGAGAACTCACTCATTACTTGAAGAACATTGAAGAAATAAAACAAATAATACAAGTGCGAACAGAGGAGCTTGCATGTGAGTGGCAGCAGTAGAGTGTGTTGGCTGACAAGTGATGAAAGAATTTTACAGCATTGGTTTTACACGTTTGAGTGGAGTGTGAGGGTGGAAGTTTCGAAGGTAAGTAAAGGTGCGGGGAGTGAGGGGAGAAAATAAAAAGTGGTTTCCATTGAATGGAATAGGTAGGGTTCATGTAGAAAGGAAAAGTAAGGTTATATTGGCAAAAAGTTAGGCGGATTTGTATTTCAGAGATTGAGCAGGTAAGGGAAGCAAGTGGGTTCAGTGCATTGCCGTGAAGGTAAAGGGGTATCTGCAAGCGCTTTTTGGGGTGGAGTGTAAGGGAAAGAGGTTAAAAAACAGAGCTGAGTGAAGCAGAGGGAGAGAGCATAGGCGGGAACTCAAAACAGAGACATCTGCTGGTGGCAGTAGGATAAAGGAATCTCATTTACCGAAAGACGGACAGGTAGTCACTGAGCAGCAAAGTGATAACGAGAGCGTCGGGAGTAATTTAGATGGAGGGTAGTCTTTCAGCACACCACGTGGCTCGTCGTCTAGACGTGCGCGTTGGAAAGGGGAAAAGATGAGCAGGGTAAGCGGAGGTAACGAGAAGGCTAGTGATATGATGTCTAGCGCAAGTGAAGGTGACGACCTCTTGCTTCAAAAGAGAAAGACAGAGAATCAAGAGACTCTGACGAAAAGCGTAGCAGATGGTCCGTTCAATGAGAGCGGAAGAACGCGTAGGTCACCGACAGGAAGCGAAGGGCAGTTAAACAGTGATACCCTGGGTATTTTTATATCGGAAATTAGGGAGCTAAGGCAGGAAATAAGACAAGGAAGGAAGAATAAGATGAGATGAAACAGGTGAAAGAGGATATTAATGTGTGGAAGGAAAGGGCAGACAGAAGACTCGACGAGGTAAAGCCTAGGTTCATTATGGAAGATGGTGGCAGGGTGGAGAGAGCAGAAAGGTATCTGTGACAACGTTGAGAACATAATAGAAAAGAAAGTGTTAGAATGTAGGAACAAGCAGGAAGAAGCAGCGGCGAGGGAAAATCGTAAGGGCAATGGAGTTCAGAATGGAGAGGAGAGAAAAAGAGGATAGAAAGAATATTATACTGATAAGGGGGCTGAGGGTGGAAGCGAGGGAGAACGGAAAGGAGTAGAAGCGCTGCTACAAAGCATAGGGGAGTGTCAGGGCAAGGTGGTTGAAGTAAGGCTTGAGGAGGAAAAGGGGAATGAAGTAGCGGTGGTGGAGTTGGAGAGCTGGCAAGATAAGCTGGCAAGATAAGCTGGCAAGATAAGCTGGCGGTGATGAGAAGTAAAAGCAGGATAATAGATAAGAAGTTCTATATCAATCACGATCTGACGTGAAAACAGAGGGACATCCAACGAATGCTGAATGACAGAGCTAGAAAGGAGAGGAGTAAAGGGAGAGCAGCGACGGTAGGGTACAAGAAAATAAAATTAGAGGAGACAATGCTGGTTTGGGATAAGGAGAAAGAGGAGTTGAGAGAAGTGGAGAGGGACTTATTTCGTAGGGAATAGCAGGACAGTGCAGTGATTAAGGTGCTCTTTTGGAATGCAGCAGCGATAAAAAAGAAGGATAACGACTTTCGGAGGTTTGTGCAGAGATTTGATGTGGTAAGGCTGGTAGAAACGTAGGTAGAGGGCAAGGAGTGGAGTTGAATAGAACCTAAACTGTCAAGAGGATTTAGGTGGAGGCTCATGGAATGACGGCTCATGAGAATCATAACAGGGATCAGGGAGGGTTTCAAAGAAGGAATACACGGTAGGGGCGAGGGGTGCAAATGAAGTCCCTGAAGATAGGAGGGATAAGCTGCAAGTTTGCGACCGTGTACAAGAGGGATGGGATGGGAAGGACCGCAGAAAAAGTGGAGAATGTTATAAGCGAGAGAGAGGAGGGAATGGTTGTATTGGGAGAGGATTTTATGCGAGAATGGAGAGGGAAGAGGGTCTCCACAGGGATGGGAAACGTTCGGAAAGGAGATCGAAGGACACGTGTTTAAATAAGAAGGGGGAGATTTTGAGAGACTGGATGGTTGATAGAGGGTGGGCCGTCGCGAATGGATAGGGAATGTAAAAAGATGAAGAGGAGGGCGAAAAGGAAGGATTTGAAGTTGTTGTGTAAAAGAAAAGAGCAAGGGAGAGAGGAGTTGAAAGAGGTGTTGAGACGTGTTAAGACCGAGGGGAACGCGTGGAAGATAATAAATAGTTTCAGAAAGCGCAGGGAGGGGATCGGAGAAGTGAGAAGATCGGAAGTGAGGAATAGAGAGTGGCAGGAGGGGCTGATAGTGCCGCTGTATAATAAGGGGGATAGGGACGGATAGAAAAATTAGAGAGGAATCATATTGATGAATACGGCGTACAAAGTGTACGCAATGGTATTGGCGGAGAGGTTAGGGATTGATGTCGAGGGGAAAGGCATATTGCAGGAGACTCAGGCGGGATTCAGAGCAGGTAGGAGCACTATAAACAGTATTTTTATTTTGCAGCACGTGGTGGATAGAAAAGTTGTAAAGAAGGGGTCAAAAGTGTACGCGTTTTTCGTAGATCTAAAAGGTGTATAAAGAGACGAAAGATAGGGTGAGAGGAGGGGACACGATTTCAGAGGGTTTCTGGATGGATGAGAGGTTCAGGCAAGGATGTCCACTCAGCTCAACGCTTTTCGCGATCTTAATCCCTGACATAAAGAGGAAGCTGGAGGAAGGAGTAGTTGGGGGAGTGAGGGTAGGAGGGGTTAGGAATTCGTTCACTTGCGTGTGCAGATGACATAGTGTTGCTGGCAAAAAGTGAATAAAAACTGAAAGAGATAATGAAGAGGTTGAGAAGGATAGGAGTCGGTTAGAGTTGAATGCAGAAAAGTCCAAGGTTATGGTGTTCAAGAGAGGAGGTGGAAGAGATAAGAGAGGGGATTGGAAATGGAAAGGGACGGAGGTGCAAGAGGTGAGAGAGTTCGTGTACCTGGGGTTTCTATTTCGATAAAACCGAGAATGAGATTGGGAGCATGGAGGGCGCTAATAGGTTCTGGCTTCCGCAGGAGAAGAGAATGTGCGAGTTTTGTGGAAAGGGGTATGCAAAGGTGGAACACTGGTTGGAAGAATGCGAGGAGTTGAATACTAGTGGGGTTGTTGGGCAAAATGGAGAAGAGAAGGAAGGAGGAGGAATGGAGATAGTTGTGTAAGAGGGAGAAATAGATGTAAGAAATATGTAAATAATGTAAATAGTAGATAAGGAATAGCAAATAAGGCATAGTAGATAAGAAATAAGTAGGATCTGTGGAGGCAGAGTTTGGCAATGCGAGGCTGGCGAAAAGAAGAAAAATGCGTGCGAGAAAGGCAAGGCAATGAGAACAAGCGAGCGATCATAGTAATTAGGTATGGATGGATGATATTCCATAAAGTGTGAGAGGATGTTAGAGTTAAGTATTTGATGAAAAAAAATTTGTAAAACATGGTGGTGTAAGCAAGTTAATTTTTCAAGGTCAATAAGCTGAAGAATAAACGTTTATCTATCTACAAGTGCGATCAGATCTGCAAACTTTAAGGAGAAAAGTCAATTCAGTGATCATCAAAAAGTGAACCAGTGAAGATGGATTTCTCAAAATTGAACGAAGTTGCTCTCAATGGAGACATCCCTCCAACAAAGGATCTCAAGTAAGTGGAATAGAAACTACGAAATCACAAGTATCAAGGAAGCCAACACAAGGAGTGGAGTAAAGTTCTTCGTTATGATATAGAAGAAAGTTTTCGTTCTTCTACAAAAACGAGTGTGAGCTGTTGAAAGAAGATGAAAAATTTGCTTTCTGAAATGAATAAAGCCTGTCAAGATGGTACTCTCTGTATGCGATATTTGCGTGAACGCTACGATCCAATTGAATTTGCGAAGAAAAATAAAGTGTAAAACTCGAAAACAAATGTTACATTCCACCACACATAATGTGAATTTATCGTTCCCAAAGCAAATCATTGTTGGTGCTGAATTTGGAGAAGGTTGAAATTGTTCGAAAGTTGCTTCAACATCATTTCACGATATTTTGATGGCCGAGAGAAGTAACAGTGCATCGAATGTGGAAATTCTGTATACACATGACTATATCTTATGGGATTTCCATAGTGGTTATAGAACAAATTCAAGAAACTGAAGCTGAAACCCGTAAATATTGTCCATTTGTGCTACAAAAAACAACGTTTGCTGCTTTACATGAAGTAAGTCTTTACATCGATCGGCAACTTCTGGAACAGAGTGTTACACCTTTTCCATGTACAAAGGATGTTTTATTGGAAACCATTGCTGAAGGTATTTGGTGTAATGTGGAATTGTCTTGTGCGGAAAACTGTCAAATCTTATATACAGAAAAATTATATAAGTTTGAAGAATAAGGCGAAGAAAAAACTTATATTTACTAATCTTATGCGATTTGAATGTCTATTTCTAGAAATGATTACATTTTATAGGCATAATGTTTATAAAGAAGTAATGAAAAAATTACCAGAACTCAAAAATGAGAATGGTTCCTTTATATACTGAAATATTATGAATCTTGAAAAGAAGGGAAATCGGAATAAATGAATATCATTTCAACAAAATTCTAGTTTTTCATTTACTAGGTTAAGGATCGGTATGTAAGTAAGAACAGTCTATATATTTTCAATATATTTTGAAACTCCATTCAGAAAAACTTAATATCAATACAAAGAGACTTACAAACTAGACTTATCCATCCAGCTATTGTGAGATTTATCAAAACCTAACCATTTTACAAATAGCTTATTTCCACGTTTCTTGAGTACTTTTTCAACAAGACACTGTCTGGATGCCTCACTTTGGCAAGTTTTTGGTCATAAAAACTATTTGAAATAGCTTCATCTTGATGATCTTCAAGCATAAATGTCTCTGGTTTAGTATTCTTGACATAAATTATAATAAATATTTCAGTTGTCCAATTTGATGTGAAGCCTTTCTCAAAAACATGTTTAAATTTACTAGTAGTAGTAATAAATGCTTTATTCTAGCCTCTAGGGCCTAAAAATACACAGACTATGTCTGCTACATCAGAGGTTACGAGTATTTACAATATTTACAGTAATCTCATTCTAGTCTTATATCCTAACTTTAAAAACTTAAAATTGCCGCATCGCCTTTCGCTTTGTCTCAACGCCTCACTTTCAAGCATAACCTGCACGCATCGCCTCAACGCATTGCCTTCTCGCCTTGCCATTTTTATCGCTTACAAGCATCGCTTTTCTCTTCTCTTTCTATACCTGTTTGTTCGCAAATCCTTAAAGCATCCTTAACTTTGACATATTTTACATTTTTATTCTTATGCTCTATTCTCACTTTCTCTCTGCTCCTTTTTCTTTCTTTCCAATTATCTTAGCCATTCAACCACCTCTACTTTCCCCTTTTCATGCAAAATTTTTCCCATTGTCATGCTTCCTTTTTTATTTTCTCATACTCTTCCAGCCAGTGTTCCAAGGTACCGCTACCTCTCCCACAAAGCATGCATATTCTTCCCTCATCACTTCCCCAATATCTATTCCATTCTTCTATGTTTCCACATCTCACTCGTGCATTCAATTTCTGTCTGTCTCTTTCCCCCTTTTTCTCCAAGTATGTTGGTTTTCCTTCAACTTTTATCCATTTACATTTCTCATTATACCTAGCTTCTCTTATTTTATTTTCTATTTCTTGTTTCTTTACATATTCATCCCTTTTCATCAAATCCTGCCGCACTTTATTTCCCTTTCATGTAATTCTTCAACCCCCTCTTTTGACCAACCTCACCTGTTCAGATACCATAACCTTTCTTTAATTCCTTTACTCTCCCTCATTACACTTTCTCTTTCTTTCATACAGGCTTTAACTATTGTTCTACCCTCACTATGCATCAACTTCTCTTCGTATTTGCAAGCTCTATTACCTGCTCTTATTCTTATATTCTCCCTATCTGCCTCTTTCAAAACAATATACCATAGCGTGTATTTGTCCAGTCCCAAAATCCATCTAATGTATTTTTCATGCAACCTTTCTACCTCTTCGTATTCTTTCCATCCACAAATTTCCACTCCGTACAATAGCACACTTAGTACAAACGCCTCAAACATCCTTATTCTCCTCTCAAAATCATCTGTAAATAATTTCTCCCCTGTCCCTCAAACCTTTTTCATTGCTATGTTTGCTCTCTTTAGCCTTTCTTTAACGTGATCCTTGATGTTCCCATTTTTCTTGAG
>WSXT02187949.1:0-20216 GCA_011762715.2 Neuroterus valhalla | reverse complement strand
AACGGTGGCGAGTGTTGTCATGAAAATGTGTTCCTGAAGGCTAGTAGAGCATTGACTGTTCATCAAAAATAAAAAATAAATTCGATAATCTTCACAAAAGTAGAGGTTTTTAACAGTTTAGCAATGTTTGCAACTCTGTATGTGCATCACACTCTAAACTGAGTCAAGCAAGCAAGCAGTCGAACGTGCACCGCGAGGTAAGTACATCATCAATATATGCATCGGTCTTTCTTCTACCATATTTTGATGGATAGAGATATGGAGTAACAAAATTCGAAGTTCCCGTTTTGTTCTTATGCACTTGCAGCGATACCGATTGCAGCGTACACCCAAGCCTACTGCATCTCTGGTTATTCGAAAAAATGTTTTCGACCCAGGAAATTAACCCAGGGGGAAATTTACCATTGGCCCAAGACTGGGCTAATACTGGGAGCCACTGCTTCTAATGCTGGACCCGTATTGTTGGCCAGTATCAGTCCAACGTTGGGAAAATATTGGGGTGTCTACGCTCAGCTCAAGACCCGGGTGGTCAACTTGGTAAGATACAATCGCCAATACTAGGAAAAAAAGTAAATAATTATAAATAGTTTGAAACTATGTATCATTCACTAATACTACAATATTGTCACAAATATATATGCTGTCCAGGAATGGGCAATAAACTGCTTCGGAATTAATCCATCGAGCTACGGTGAAGTTTGTTTTTTCTTTTTCTCCCTTCTCTCAGAGAACAGTAACAAAAAAAATGAATACTGTCCAGCCGAACTGACTAACAATGGCGGAACTTAAATTTTCGACAACTGATAGCTGCTTATTTCTCTGCTTTGAAAGATCGGACGAATTATCTTGACTGTGAGAGAGGATAAAGCTAGCGCTTCCTGTGAAAAACAACGTGAAGTTCGATCGATATCGTGGATATCGATCCTCGCTTGCGCGATGGAGTAAGTTTAGACAAGTGTCGCAAAGGTAGCGCTAGTTTTATTCTCTCTCACAGTCAATATAACTCGTCCAATCTTTGAAAGCAGAGAAATTTGCAGCTATCAGATGTCAAAAATTTTAGCTGCCGTCACTGTATTTCAGTTCGACTTAACAGCATCCCATTTTTTCTTACTCTTCTTTGAGAGGAGAAAGACTAAGAAAGAAGGAGAATAAGAACAAAGTTATCATTATCTCGATAAACTCATTTCGGAGGAATTTATTGCCTATTCGGGAATAGAAAAAACAATTTTAGAAAAATTGAGGTATTAATAAATGATAAATTGTTTTCAAAAAATTTTGAGTATTCACTTCCTTTCTAGTATTGGCGATTTTATTTTTCCAAGACTTGGCCCAATAATGGGCCATGATTGGCCGCCCAGGTCTTGTTACAGGCGTAGACACCCGAAGCTTTTCCCACCGCTGGACCAATACCGGTCGAGAATATTTTCCCAATATGGCGGCCGGTATTGGTCCAATCGTACGCCAATGGCATGGTCGCGGCAATATTTTGATTGAAAGTGGTAAATAATATTCATAATACCTGAAAAACTTCGAAACATGTGCCGATATTTGCCCGAACATAATAAATTTAATAAAAGCTCGTTATATTATAAATTTTTCATTCAAAAATAGCTACGTAAATATTATTCTACCTCACATTAAGATATTTTTTTTAGAAAACTATGCAAAAATATTATCTGACAAATGCAGTTCATTTTTCACAGTAGAAACTATCTTTGATGAAAATGAAATTGGCCAAATTTTTACTTTTACTGGATGTATTCCATTTATTTAGATTTGCTGTTCGGTATAAGCAACCATAAAAGGAACGAAAAAGTGAATATCGGCTGCTTATAAATCACTTTGTTTTTCTGCAAGGCACAAAAATTACACAACAAAAATTTCGGGTGAGGAAAAATAAATTTTATTACCTGTTAGGATTATGCTTTCCTAAAGAGACGAGTCGTGAGCCCGCTACCTCTAGAGTTCTTTAAGTTCTCTGAGTATTAAATAGCTGTTGCTCTTGGTTGCTTGGAACCCACATTAAACTGCAGGTCCCCTTACCCCTGAGTTAGTGATGAGCTGTGCGAAGGAACATTTCTTACCATGTCCTTCTTCTGCAAGGGTAAAAACGATTGGAAAAGTTTGCAAATTCGAAAATTTGCTCATTTATTCGTTGCAATTTGCTTTCTTATGCAATTTTCAGAAAAAAATTTGTTTTCAAAAACATTGCGAAAAAAGTAGATTGCAAAAATTTTGCACTTGGGAACAATTCTCGATTATTTTTACATCATATTATTGTTCAGCAACCCAAAAAAAACTTAATAGGTACCAATTTTGTCTCGATTTTCGAAAATTTTCTTACAAGGGCTCATTTTTCCATTGACAGGTACCACGCACCTCCCTAGAGTTGGCTACAGCCTGAAAAGGCTTGGGACATATTCTAGGTAGCCTTACTTCTGATATAACCAGCTACTCCTCTAGCTAATTCAGGGCCATTTTTCGATTCGATTCGGAGTTCAGATTCGACTCAGCTCTAATACAAGTGCATACTTTGAGGTAATAGCGGAAAGCCACAAAACTCTCCTAAAGATTGGAGTGTAAATAACCTCTACTTATCCACAGTGTGCCAAATTCCAGAACCCTATAGCATAGAAGGAATCATTTGAGACAAGGCTCTGATCAGATAACCCGGCCGGGTTATAAGAGCTAATTCAAAAACCGGACGAGTTTCTATTCTCCAAACATTAGCCTTAAAATACTTAGAATCGTTTTTAATTACAAAAACATTTAGACACTAGACTAAGAACTTACCAGGAATTTTTCTTTTTTTTTTGTTTGAACACGATGCGCTAAAAACCTATTCATTTTACGCTTTCGTTCCGTACAGAAAAGCTTTTCGATTTCCCATTTCTCCAAAAATCCGCAGTTTTCTTCATCGTCATTTCTTCTATATCTATGTTTTTAACCTAGAGATGGCGTTATCGTCGAGCTGGAAATTTTCAAATTCGTTGTTATTTTTGCTCTACACTATCGACATGGATAATCTCACTACTGATAGCATAAATATATACCTTGATTGAGAAAATGTTATCCAATATTAACCTTGGAAGTGATTTCGATCGTTTCCGTTAATCTGGCTTTGCGCTACGTGTCCAAAATGATATTCTGCAGGAATTTTCCTACGAACTGATATCCAAAGTGACCAAGACTATCATTTAAAGTGATGACGATGGCCCCCGTGCAAATGGGTTCGCACTAGGTGTCGAAAATGATATTCTCCGGGAAGTTTCCAACAAATTGATATCCAAAGTCGCTAACATTACCCTCGAAAGTGATGGAGATAATAATAGAAAAAGAAGTCAAACTAGCTGAATTATCATTATGATTTCCGCTCCGAGGATATTCAGTATCGTCTATTAATTCAACTTTTTATGATTCTTGTAAACATTCACACACTGTTAGAAGTAATCGTTATTTTCCCATTCATGTATCTACTCGTTTATGTGAATGCGTAGATTGGGAAAATTCAAAACATTTTGTTTTGCACGTTAGATTGCTTTGACTTTACAGCGAGCCGCTAATAACTTTTGGCCGAAATTTCGAAGAAAGACTATAACCCATATCTCATAATGAAATTCATATTCCAAAACGATTGGTTAACATATCGTTAACTCATCGTTTGAATAACTGAGCAATCATCCTCAAAGTTAGCTCGAGTAGATTTCAGAACTCTCATGTGTGGACATATTAACAAGAAGGTGGATTTGGCATAAAAAATATTAAACATCAAAGATGAAAAACGACGAATTAGGTCTTTGTTATCATTTTCAATGTTTTTGTGGGGGTACGACTTCAGTTTGTAACGACAATATTTCGAAATGGATGCCCAAAAGACATGTTTCGACGAGTCGCCAACGACTTTCGCAGCACCCAAGCAGTCACGCTGCAAGTAGAGGCGAGAGAGAAAGAACCTTAGCTTCCATATAATTTACCAAGGTACTTGTATTGCCTGAAATTTTCTGGCAAGGTTCCATTACAACTGAAATTTCGAACAAAGGTTTCTTTTCTTCGTAAAAGCTTATGGTTTTCAATACGTATGATCCAGTTATATTCTTATTCAAAAATTAGATTGGTAAATGAAGTGAATGAATAAAATGAATATTTCCATATAAAAGAGTGAGCAATCAATATGAGAAAAATAATTAAGTTGTATTCGAAAGACGCATGCAAGCCAAGTATTCAATTTATGGATCAGAATAAACATCAGAGTCTGTCTTATCAATCCTCGCAAGGTCAAGGGCGGGCTCTGAGGAAACCAAGATAGATCAAGATAGATATTCTTCGACTGTTAAGGAATATGCGAATTGGAGCACAGAGGCTCAAGAATAATAGAAGACTATCCGGCTATATAGTTATATCTTTGAGCTTGTAATCGATTATAAAAATTTATTGAATGAAAACGATCGACTTACAAAATTTTTATCAGAAACCAACAAAAATTCAATTTTTTCGGCAAATTCGTAGCAACGTATTTTTCGGATCCAGATGCTGTCGAACGTGGTTATTTGGCGAAAACAAGGAAAGTTCGATTTTCCAAAAATATAATACCTTCTCTGATGGACCTTTGAAAATCTCTTTCAATATTAATGGATTGGCACAGTGAAAGGTGTCGGTCGGTAGTCCGTTTGTAGTTAGGTATCTGCAGATCCAAATAAGAGTTTACTCACTAGCTTTTTTCACCCAACGGTTCAGATTTCATCCATCAAAAAAGCTTTTTAAAAAAAAAGACATGCAAATTTTCGCTGGAACTATGCAAGGTGCAAGAAAATGTTTCGATATAAAATGATTTATTCTGATCCCCAATTTTATAGGGGGCCATTCTCTTGACCGACAGGATAATTTTTCCAAAGTTTAAAAAATGGTATCAAAAACGGAAAATTAAAATTTCAAGAAATACCATGCGATATACGAGAAGATCGCTTGAAAAAAAAACTGTTTATTTTGATAAGATGAAAAAATTACCAACTGATCATTTTTTGATCAGAGGAATAATTTTTGTTTCAATCATGATAGCGCACTTGTTAGAATAAGAAAACAAGACAAGGGGAAATAATGGATTACAAAATTATTTACCACGAAAAGTTATAAAAATTTTTTAATCATTCATTTTTCAATGAGGCGTATATTTCTATTCATGTTTAAGATAACGTTCTAAAAGAAGTATAAAATTCCATATGCTAGACAAATTAGGTGACTTATTAGTCTCGAGGGCGAGTAATGTAATGAGAATGTTCTCCAAAGCTGAAAAATAAGGTTCAAGCAATCTCAAGGTTAAAAGTCCAAAGTCTGTTGAGACTGTTTTTGATTGAAGTGATAAATTGACATCCTTTAGTTCTCAAGCTTATCTCTTACTCATCTGCTATGTCTTATTTGCTTCTCCTTATCCTCTATTTACATTGTGTACAATTATCTTATTTATAATTCCTCTCGCCCTCCTCCGTCTTGATGTTTTTTACATTTGAGGTAGTTGCTAGTCTGAGGGGTAAAATCGATGACTTAAGCACAGTAGTTAGCACAGCGTAGGCGTGCTGAAACATTTGATTGAATTATCTAATAATCGGGACACTTTATTTCTCCACGATACAACGTATGCTACATAAGTAATTCTTCTCGGAATACTTTCAGGGAAAATACAAGCTTACAAAAATTCTCTCTAAAATGTCCCGTATCCTGACCTCTTTTTCTAATGTATTTCTACTGGAAATGGTTCGAAAAGCCTTGATAGTTCGGTGCCGAGATAGCCTTGATTTGAATCTAGGGCTATTATGGAAACACCAAAAATCTAAATCTCAATTGCCTTCCAGTGTACTTTGAATGCTCACCAATCCATACATAAACGTCATTCCGAATCTGTATTCATTTGAGTTCTAGAGATGCATGGACAGATTGAAAATATTAAAAATATGGATACAAAAGGGAGATCCAAAGCAATATGATGCGATAAAAGGAGAAAATGTTTTTATCACTTATGCGAGATATCATTAGATTTCGACAATATTCCGTTCTTTAAGGGTTGCTGAGGTCGCTTATAATGGAACTGTTGTCAAACTTGAAAAAAAAAGATATTCACTAATTTCACATATGCTGCGACTCAAAGAACACTTAATACATTTATAGTGAAAATAAGATGGGACCTTACCGGAATTTTTTTCTTGATTATTGTGAAGAAGTCACATAATATAAATCGATTGAATTTTAGACATAAGAGACCGACTTTCCTATAAAAGGAGTCACTTATTCGGTGAGCAAGCGAGCAATGTTGTTAGTGAGTTTATTGCGGTAACGTTCGGTTTGACAAGGGGACCTTCAGGTCACCTAATTTTTGTTTTGGTCGATACTCTCCTCAATGATAGATACCTACTAGTGGTTTTCTGGGAAAAATCAGGAAGGCACGTTTTGGACCATTTTCGAGAAACATGCATTCGAATAGTTGCGAGCGGATGGTCATTGACCTAGCGTAAATGTATTTACTAGCATCTGGTAGCCAGCGGTGACTTCGACAACCACTCACACTGGATAAGCCCCGTGAATCAGATGTAAGCACATTGTCTTTACATTCACAAATTTTCTTCTTGATTTATGCTAAATTTCGAGCACTAGCAAATAAGGCTTTTTTTGACAAATTTCTTACACTTTCACGCGTTTGTAAGCGGTCCTTTGCCCCGCCTAAATAGTGTTCGTGGTCATTTGTTGACATCACCTAATGTCAATAGATAACCTCTCAAAAGGTCAACGACGAGCAGACAAGTCGATTTTTCGATTGTTCGTAACATGCTGATAACGCTCCTGATAAGCGTTACCCCACTTACTAGTTGTAAGAGGTCCAAGGTCTGTGACGACTGTTTTCGATTCAAATTATTGGCTGTAGGTTGCAACGTGTCACTTTCTCCCATTATTTTTCTATTACTGAGCAGTATATATAGCAGTTACGGGGTTCTTATTCCT
This sequence comes from Neuroterus valhalla, assembly GCA_011762715.2. Lineage (NCBI taxonomy): Eukaryota > Metazoa > Arthropoda > Insecta > Hymenoptera > Cynipidae > Neuroterus > Neuroterus valhalla. The sequence goes on along the minus strand of WSXT02187949.1, from coordinate 13,229 downwards.
CTTTCGCCGTATTCAAAATCCTTCTTGTCTAAGAAATCAATTTCGAAGATGAAGATCCTTATCAGCCATCTGCTGCTCACGATAGCGGTATTTCTGAATTTCGGTAGTAAGTTTACTTAATTTGATACTAAGGTCAATTTGAATTCGAAAAACATATTACTAATATAACCGGTATAAATGTATCAATGTATCCTTCAAATTCTACAGTCTTTCAATTTTTAGCTTTTACATGTTCCATTTATTGATTATATATTCTTAAAATCTATAATATTGAATTTTTTTTTTCATTCGAAAGTTTTAAAGCTCCTTTCGCTGAGAACATTCAAATTACATTCGCATATAATAATTTATTCTCCAAAGGATGTAGGAAAGAAGGCAACATGAATCTATTAATTGCTGAACATCGAATATGAAATTAAAATATTATATGTAACCAGGCCTAAAAATCGTAGCTGAACCATATGGTACATATCTTGGCTACGTAAGCTAATCAATCACGCGAGGTGACGTGTCAGTCACGTGACTTATGGAAGTTTTCGAAAGTTTCGGAAATGTATGGGAATTTATGAACACTTTTGAAAACTCCCATGAATTTAAAAAGAACCTAATACACTATGAGAATTTATTAAGATTCCGGGAAGTTTCTTGAAATTCATCATGAACATTCCGGAGAAGTATGAAAAATTTTCGGAGTTTTGGATAAGTTAATGAGAATTTACACAGATTTCGGAAAGCTTTTGAAAATTTATTAGATTTTTGAAATATATGAAAATTTATAAACGTTTTTTGGAATTTTTGGAAGTTTCTAGTACTTTCAAGGACAAGGTTAAAATTTCGAATACTTTTTGGAAATTTCAAAGTTATTTGAAGTGCATAGGGATTTTCGAATATTGCCCGCAACCTACGGAAATTTATAAAGATTCGAGAATCCTCATAAATATATAAGGATACTGGAAACCTATAGAAATGGATTAAAATTGCTGGTGGATGTATGGGAATTTATGAAATTCTTTCTCATTTATGGAAAATACTTAAAGTGTTGGAGAATGGAGAGCCCGGATGAAATAAGGAGACGAGCCCGCGAAAACAGTAAAAAGTTTTGTCCAGACGTCTTGTAATATCAAAATTTCGGAAAACAAAAAAGCAAATAAGGAAAAATATGCGCTTGTAGATAATGAGAAGACGGAACTTTTTTTTATATAAAGTTTTTTAATCCCATTCCCATTGTTGGAAATGAAAAAGTTATAAAAAAACGTTGTCACATTCAATTACTTTTTTGGAACATAAATCGTCTCGAAACAATCTGGAAATTGAGCTGTGGACAAAAATGTCACTTTTCCTTTTTTTTTTTTGAAAATTTCCCTTTTTATGGTTCAAATCCAAACCATTTTGTTGAAATAATTTTCTCGAGAGTTAATTGCTTTCGTTTGTTGAACGTTTTTTTTTTTTTGAAAGTAATTTTCTTAAACTGAAAATTTAAGTTATTCAAATTGAAAATTCCATAGTTTTAGTCAAAAATTAATTTATTCAGTTAAACATCCCTTTTTCCAATTGATAAGTTAATTCTTCAAATTTTTGTTGACAATTCATCTTTTTCAGTAAGTGATTATTTATCTGCTTGAAAAATTGACTCCTTCAGTTGAAGATTCTTTGTTTTAGTATGAAACTCTTATGCTTGGTTTAAAATTTGTTTTTTATATTAAAAATGTTTCTGTCTTATTTTTGGTTTTGGGTTCGAAATGCGACTATTTTGTTGAAATATTGTATTTTGTCTTAGAAAATTATTCTTACTAAAGGTAGTTACAGGGACGGAATAAGGAATAATAAAAAAATGTTCTTTTAATAAATTGAGTAGAAGTATTTCATTCAAAAGGTCTGTACGGTTCGAGAGCAGAAAAAGAACTAACTCAATGGAATAATGGATAGCTCTCTGCGAAACAATCTCCATGCCACCCAAGTGGTCGAACAGCCTTTGAACACCATGCATACAGAAAATCCGAAATCTGTCAAAGTTACTTGTATACAATTTTCGTTTTGGATCGATTCATATATGAAATCTGTGATACCCGGGAAAATCTGACGGAAATTTCTTAAGTAGGATAATATTGAGACATGAAAAGAATTTTCTTATTAAAATGCATCTAAAAATTGATAGTGCAGAATGATGCTACGAACTAAAGATATCTATTTCCACGATGATTGGATTTATCTATCTCAATCCGGAAGTCCAAAGCTGGACAAAAAATCTGCCCGCAAGTTCGAGTGCGCCTTGGGCGCGTGTCATTTGGATCTCACGCTTCGCGCTCGAATAAGTATTTTCCTCGTGTGTACCTGCTATTTTGACTTACCATTTCTCCAGAAAAGTGTCTCGGAAAATGCAAACTTTAACTTATCGTGTGCAATGTTTCAAAGAGCATGAGGAATGAGTTTGTGACATATGCTTGTGTTCTCTTTTATGTTTGAATTTGCAGGTTACGGCACTGGAATATTATTTATTCCCCTCTTTAAAAATAGGTCAAAAAGTCTTCGATTACTGACTACAACCGTGACGAATTCCAAACTTTACTCCAACTTTCAATATGTACATCAGCAATGCCCGATACTCACCGTATGATACTCTATCCTTATGAGCTAGCATCATAGAACTTTTTTCACAAGACAAAACACTGCACTTTTTACCTCGAGTCCATGCATGATTAATTTTCTACATTCAGTTTTTTCTCTTTGATAATACTCTTGCCCTAAATATAAGTGTTCACAACTTCCAAAACTTACCTCATCATATCTCAACTATCTCATCGTATACGTTCTCCCTTTTCCTACCACGTTTTATCATATTTATACATTTTCTCATCTTTGCGACCAATGATCGATCTCGGAATCAAATCGTTTAGTTTTCAGCACTTTGCTTCAGAATCTCTTAGCGACAAATTTGGAAACTGATATTAAATCTTAATAAAATACAAAAACCTGATTTATTTTTGCAGAACTGAATGCTTCTGTAAGCGGCGGAGAAGGTTCATCATCAAGGGCTTACGAATTGCCAAATGAAACTTTTGATTATGAGGGAAAGCTCGTCAAATTGTCATTGAATCTCCGTGGGCGAGTGGTAGAAGTGGACTACGAGGGCAACTATCTTCCTAGCGAAGAAGACTACCAATCGGGGATGTTTGCGACCCGTATTACCGAGATTGGTGGCTATAAAGTGATCGAATATGTGGGGGAAAATGGAAAATTTTTTGGACTTCGACCACCAAGGCCAGGTGGTAAATGAATGTTCAATATGATTAGGAGTGTACGTAGAAAGTATTGAAAAAAATACAGAGCTGTCTTAATGACAGTCTCCTATCTAGAAGAAAGGTTTCCCAAAAACTGCTGCGAGACTTTTTGATAATGCTCAAACCGAGTTCAGTCAGTCAAAATAATACAATGAGGCTCTTATACGAGGCTCTGATACAATAGATTTGACAAATTATTTTTTTCATGTTTCTGATGGAGCAGGCGCTCAGGAACCTGATGATAATACTTGGTATATTACCTATGAGGGCAAATCCTTCGAAGTAAGGGGAAATCCTAAAGAGTCCAGAGCCACGTCGATCGCCATGTTACCTTATGGGAACAAATATCATCAACCTAAATTTCTAAAGAATCAAGCATCATACCCTGCTTATATAGCTGGCCTCAAGTTTTATATAGTTAAAGGAGGAAATAAGCATGAAATTTGTGGAGCTCAGCTAACAAAAAAAACCTAGGATAAGAATTTCAAGGAGATCCATCTATAAGAACGATGACAACTTAATATAACATGATTTAAATTTCAGATCTTTAAAATATGGACGTTGATTTCTAACCCTAGGGTTCGAATTTCTAGTTTTTCAACCCTAGGGGCCAAAAATGTTCACAAATTTGTATAAATGAAATAACGTATTTTTTATGAATACCTTGTAAGAAAATAACATTACGCAAATGAAATTAGGTTTTCCTGGACACTTTTACTTTCTTTTATTTACGAGTTTGTCAGTCTTCACAAAATCAATGCAAATATTCTCGTTGATGATCCCCATACACTACTCTACGCACTACTCATCATGTCATTATCTTCATTAGTATTCTATATCCCAGACATTTGCGATCCCGTCCTGAGCCACTGTGTCCTCTTACCACTGGGAATCTGTGATTCGCGGTTCAATTTTGCAACACACCCTCCTCATTTTACTTTTTTAGGATTAGTACGTCTTATATTTCCCCTACCTTACGCAACTAGCCATCTGTCTCTGTAATCCTTTAAACTTCTGAATTGACTTCTTTCTCTGCACAACTTTGTTTAATTTCGACACCAATATGTCTGTTATTCTTTCCTTTCTGGCCTCTTACGTGTTTACTCCTCGAACACATGTAGTCAACGCCTCGTACAACACGTTGTAATTTGACTCCGATATTATTCCCATATTTCCTCGCCTGTACTTGTCACCGTCTATTAAGACATTTTCAATTATTCTGTACGTCTCAGTTGTATATAGAATAAAAACAATCAACATACCTTCCAAGTGAAAAAAAAGGTGAGGCGGATGGCGGCAAATTCACATTTCGGAATGTGCTCGAATCTTCCTTTTCGACTTGTTAGTACAAAAAAAGCCAGTGCAAACTTAATATCCGTCGATTGGCCTCTTTTCGTGATCAAAGTCATGTCGATAAGAATTATTAAAAATTACATGTCTCTAGAGTCGAGCCACCGATCTCAAGTGGTATAAGGTAACCACTGAGCTGTGAGACTCTTGAATAAATATTCGCACTTTTATCTATTTGTTCTGAGGTACACACAGAAATTAATTCTACTAAAATTTTTTCGTGGAATTCGAGCAAATAAAATATTCGAAGATTACATCATTTCGAACGTATTTACACGAATTCAAAATTTGCTCCAATCCCTGATTGTGTGGAGATAGAAACATGGAGGTTCCTAGCGTATTCTTCTTAATCCGCTCCAATGAGATTCCATGATCATTCTGGTTGTCTGACTCAAATTTCCCTCTGCGCTATCGCTTTTCTCAACATATTCTATGGGTAGCTCCAACTAACCTTCCATACTTTTTTCACAAATCTCGCAGATTTCGGTTGGAACTTTGTTTGGAGTTCTACAGCTTTAACTGGAAACACAATTATGTACATTCAAGACCAAACAAAGACAAAAGAGTAAAAACTTAATGTATTCATAGTTCATACGGCTCTAAGGCCACCGCGTTAGTCGAATAAGCTTCCGCCTGATAATGGAAGTGTAACATAAGAGTCCGTGAAAACCTGAGCTTCGGGGGGCCTCAGCTGAACTAAGGATATATAGAAGAATTCTCGGAAGCGTAAATTATTACATGCTGTGAACGAAATTGTTTATTCTGATTAGTATCTAGATTACATTGTTTAACATTTGCATTAACTACTAGGCGTGATACGGAATACATATCATCATTATTATTATACCATCAAGCAGAATCCCTTTTGAGATGAGCGTAACTCGTCTTATTCCGGCTCCGTTGTACTACTGGAGAATAAGGAATTGATAGGTAAAGATTTGGAAAAGGAATCGACATGGCAAATTTCGAGCAAGGGATGTGTATGAGAAGGAGGCAGGGGTGGGTATTACATCAGTCTTCGAATTCATTGAGTGTTTTTTGCGAACAGAAAAAAAATGATTTCATCTTAATCCTAATTATTTAATCCAGAAGCTCCGCCTGGAACGCGGCATTTTCAGTAAAAAGAGGCTTTGATTAGGTTATTCGGTAGAATGAATATACGCGAGGCTACTTCAACATGAGAGGTAAGACCAGATACGAACAATACACAGCAGAAAGGCACTGTTGTTATGTTTCGTAGCTTCACCTTCATACAGCTTCTTGGAAAAGTCCCTCATACAGTCTTTGACTTTTTCTGAATCCTATAACATCTTTCAACCCATTTATAGAATATACTCTCATAACGTTCAAAATTATTCAGCATTTGCGCATCTGCTTCTGTTTCGATCTTATCCTTGCTTTTTTATACAAGTTTATTTGCTTTCCTCTTTTCATCTCGATAATCATGTATGACTGTTGATTTTCCTCATATTTGAGACCTCTTTCATTCAAAATTCTTGAGTACGTTTAATTTTTCATCAGCTGCTGGGCCTATTCCATCATTCCACCACGCATCACCGGATTTGCTTCCTACAGTTGACGTACCACATACTTCCGACGCGAAGTATACATGTGCATCATTTTTTGCCTCATACTTATGTTTGGGATAAAGAAACCTTTTTCGATACGCCTCCGCTACGTTTCTCATTCTCAAGCACTTACTCTCCTTCTCCAACTTTGTCAGATATTCTGGTTCCCGTACCCACTTATCCATCGTATAACGCTTGTTTCACTTTGATTCCATAATTTTCCGACATCTTGCTTATCCTTGTGTTACTCTCATCTCTGAATCTACCCCATGTAATTCTACATGAGAAAAAAATATAAAAGGCGTCTTGACGCAAAAGTCTCGAAACCAAATGCTGCTCATTTGGTCGTGAGCGTATCACTTCCGAGAGAAAATTGTCACAATGTGGAAGTAATATCGAGGGAAGGAGACGGGAAAGTGGAAATGCCGAAAAAGATTGAGACACAATAGAGCACGTTTTTGTTAAATCAAAAGAGTGGTTCATTGTCACTTACAAAGCCGATGGATTAGGCCTTGAAGGGCAGAGAGTTGAGGTGGCCTTGGATAAGGCTGACGTAGTGGTATCCTGAGATTCCTCTAGGAAGCGACGTTTCAGTGTAGGAGCAAGAAGAAATCAGGATAACTTTAGTGGGAGCGAAAATGGGCACAACACAACCTACTCTTTTTTAGGCGGATAAGACAGGCACCGTTAACTCGTACGGGAGGAGATGACGAACTAGAGAAATATTTGTCTTACTTCTTTTAGGTGGCTCTGATGTCAAATTTCAGCAAAGTAGGGGAATTTATGTTGAGTGGGGTACTATCGCGCCAAGTTCAAGTGATTGTATGTCGACACTGACTGACGTAAATGGATTTAAGGCTATAATTGAGGCGTGTGATGAAAAAATGTTTAAGATGCAGAATCGGAATATTTGTTGTGTGCCGGGTTGTGATTCGAAACTTAGTAACAGGAAGAATGTTTCTGTTCACCTTCTTCCTAGAAGGAGTATCAGTTGCTCCAATTCCATTGTATACGGACTGCATGTGATAATAGTAGGAATATATACTTTTGATAATAGGTTCTCAATTTTGATTTCGGATACTATTCTTAAACCTTCAAGCATAGTTAACGCTACATTATATTTTGATCAAAGAAGGAACGTTTTAATAATAAAATACTTCTTGAAACATATGTGACTCCAAAAATGTGTGTAATAAACTAAATTTATCATCTCCCAAGTCACCTATACTATATTTTGCAATAATTCTTTTGAATCATCCCGAATTTATTTTTATTTTAATTTTAACAATACATTCAAAGCACCCATGCGTACATGCATATTCACTGACACATGCAAAAGTAATTTTAGTTCTCTTTCTTGCTTCACGCGGACGAGACGAGACTGCGGCGGCGAGCGACGCGACGGTCCGACACAAGAGGACTCGGGACCCCTTCGGACGGTGCCGCCTCGCCTCGGGAACAACCCAGCAAGCCCTCCATGCAGGGCCTTGCCGAGTTACCCTCCCTACGTAACATGTCTGAATAAAGTAGCTCTTGTCATTCTTGTTGTACGAAAATGTTAATGTTCTCGTTCGAATCTTTATAGGGTGTTGAAACAACCCTTGGATATCACGTACAATGAGAATTTTAACTCTCCCAAGCTCATGTTTATAGGATTTAATTTGATGTTCATTTGATCTACATGATCTAAGACAATTAGTCCAATTTAAAGGATAGTTTTTAGCATGATAATAATATTATAATAAAGAAAACTCGATGAAAATAAATGCAGAAATCAGGAGTTAATTGAACTATTGTTTGGGAACACATTGAAATTAGAGGATTTTCTAAACTTCGTGATTGTAATGAAATAAATAAATTTTGTAATCTTGGTGAGGAATTGATTAATGTTAATTTCTCAATCTCAGTTGATCATTTTTCTATTACTGAACAGTATATATAGCTGTTACGGGGTTCCCAATTCCTCTTCGACCTTCTTCACAATCTACCTTGACCACGGAATCAATCTCGAAAATGAAGATCCTTATCAGCCATGTGCTGCTCACGATGGCGGTATTTCTGAATTCCGTTGGTAGGTTCACTTAATTTAATACCAAGATCAATGCAAATTTCAAAAGAACATATGACTTATATAGCAGGGTATAAATGTATCAAGTTCAAAATTGGAGGCACCGATTTTTTCAATTCTACAGTCTCTTAATTTTCACCTTTTACATGTTCCATCTATTGATTATATGTTTTCTCAACCTTTAATATTGAATTATTTTTCCCGTTTTAAAGTTTTGAAGCTTTTTTCACTGAGAATATTCAGATAAGATTCTCATTTAATACTTTATCTTACAAAGGATGTATGAAGTAGGCAACATGAATCTATTGATTGCTGAATATCGATTAAAAAATTAAGAGGTTATGTGTATCCAGTCCTGAAAATCGTAGATGAACCATATGGGACATATTTTGGCTACGTAAGCTAATCAACCACGCGAGATGACGTAATCAATCACGCGACAGATGGAAATTTTCGAATGTTTAGGAAATGTATTAGAATTTATAAACGTTTCCCTGAAATTATGAAAGTTTATAGACTTCCAAGTACTAAATTATAATCTCAAATACTTTTCGGAAATTTCCAAAGATATTTGAAGTGCATGGGGATTTCCAAATATTGCCTGCGACTTATAGAAATTCATGAAGATTTTAGAATCCTCATAAAATAATTGTGATTCCAGAAACTTATGGAAATTGATGAAAGTTTCTGATGGATGTAATGTAAGCGAATCTATGAAGATCTTTGTCATTTAGGGAAACTTATGAAAGTGTTGGATAATTTTATGGAATTTATAATAATTTCTGGGGACTTCTTGAAATCACGTGAACTTCAAATTAGTGAATAGAATCTATAGGCATTCCCGGGGACTTCTGAGAATTTTTGAAAGTTTTGAGTATTCATGCGAATCCTGAAAGATTTTCGGAAATTTATATTTAAGGTATTTGTAGAAATTTGTGCGCATTTGAGGAAACTTATGGAAATTCAGGAATGTTTTCAAACGTATAAGGATTCATAAACATATCTTGAAAATTTGGATCTAAAAATTTGTTTCAGAATCTTTTTCGCCTCAGAATAATAGTTTTTGTTTGAATCGTGGGAAATTTTTTCAGAACTGGAAAATCGTATTTTACGGAAAGTTTATACAAGGTACTTATCTTCGATTTTGTTGAGTGCCTCCCTTTTTCAAATAATTTTTTCTTCGAAAGAAGTGACAGGAATAAATCGTTCAGATTACGGGTATTTGCGGAAACGTTTTTTAAGGTCCAGGAGGTTTCAAAACATTAACATTTGACAGAAACGGGGAGAAATCAAATTTTATGTTTATCTGATGCAAAATTCTGCCCGCAAGTTCGAGAGCGCCTAGGGCGCGCGTCTTTCGGATCTCGCACTTTGCGCTCGATTAGGTATTTCCAATGTGCTATGTGCTGGGTAAATTTTTCACTTGACACTGATCGCGCAGCTACTTCCGTGCTTGATTCAGTTTACAGTGTTATGGATATACAGAATTGCAAATATTGCGAAACAGTTGAAAACATAGAAACATGAAATTTAGGTCTTATTAGAGAATGATTCGTGTAAAACTTGAGGATAAAACCAACATATGTTAGATTGAATTGGGTTTTTTGGTAGTTTTTCTGTTCTTTCAACCTGCAAATCATTACAATTTTTTAGATTGATGATAGAATTGAATGATTACCAAATCACAATCGAAACAGAAAAGTCCGAACCTTGCAGGACACATTTTTGCTACTTTATGTAATTTAAACTTTGAATAAGAAAAAAATTTACAAATATTTCCGTTTATTAATAAAAATTTTCAATGGACGTTTTAGGTTTTATAAGAACTTTCAGGAACATATGGAAATTTTTCAGAGTCTTCAAAATGTATTAGAATCTTTTAACTACACTTTCTTCCTCCAAGCAAAAAAATATAAGACGCGCCCGATCACAGTTGTCACGACACCAATGATGCTTCGTTTGGGCGTAGCCGTATTGCTCACGAGAGAAAATGGTCACGGTGTAGTACGCGTGTACCAAACCGTGACGATTTTCTCTCGTGAGCGATACGGCTACGAACAAACGAGCATCATCGGTGTCGTGACTCCTGTGACCAGGCGCGTCTTGTATTTTTTTTCATGTTGAGTCCGTGCGTTATTAATTTTCTACATTCAGCTTTTTCTTTCTGATCATACTCTTGCCCGGAATTCAAAAGTTCACAACTTCCAAATCTCACCTCATCATATCTCAAATATCGCATCGTACCCTTTCTTTCTTTTCCTACCACGTTTTATCTCATTTATACCTCTTCTCATATTTGCGACCAATGATCGATTTTGGAATCAAATCGTTTAGTTTTCAGCACTTTGCTTCAGAATTCTTTAGCGACACATTTTGAAACTGACATTGAATCTCAATATAATACAAAAACCTGATTTGTTTTTGCAGATTTGAATGCTTCTGGAAGAGGCGCAGAAGCTTCATCATCGAGTGGTCCTGAACCGGCAAAAAGAACTGTTGATTATAAGGGAAAGGTCGTCAAATTGTCATTGAATTTATATGGTCGAGTGGTAGAATTGGACTACGATGGCAAGTATATTCCTAGCGAAGATGACTACAAATCGAATATGTTTGCGACTCGTGTTACCGATGTCGGTGGCTATAAAGCGGTCGAATTTGTAGGTCCAAATGGAAAATTTTTCGGACTTCGACCACCGAAGTCAGGCGGTAAATGAATGTTCAATATGATTATAAGTGTACGTGGACAGTATTGGAATAAAATAGAGGGCTGTATCTTTTTAACATTTATTTAGGTAACATTGACCCTAGAGCAAATGAAATAAATCAGAAGGATTCAGAGAGGGAATGTGTTTCAAAAAATTCAGTTCTATTACTTGAACTCCAAATTTGAACAAGATGAAATGAGTTCCTCCATGCAGGTTTTTTAATTTTATTAGGATTCCGAATTTATATCATTGATATCTTGAGCTTAGCTTTAAATTTTTCGAATGGTTAAAATTAAGAATACTAAATTTTCAGAATTTTACCCTCCGTAATCTCGTCATTATTCATAGTTTCATTTTTCCGAATCAAGCGATCCTGCATTTGAATTTTCAGCAATAAAATAGTTCCAGATTCGCAATTAGCCATTCTTAAAAAGCATGTTATTGAATCGTCTCATCTTCAAGAATACTAGACGAAAATTGTTCTTATTTCCGTTTGTATTGTTTGAGATTGTTCAAAGTTTAGTTTTGACTACAACTTGCATTCTGCTTGAATCCCCCAATTATTTTTTTCATGTTTCTGATGGAGCAGGCCCTATGGAACCTGATGATAATACTTGGTACATTACCTATGAGAGCAAATCCTTTGAAGCAAGGGGAAATCCTAAAGAGTTCAGTGCCACGTCGATCGCCATGTTACCTTATGGGAATGAGGAACATAAAGCTGGATCCCGATGGCGTCAAGCCAAATACCCTGCTTATATGGCTGGCCTACACTTTTATATAGTTAAAGGAGGAAATAGGCATGAAATTTGTGGAGCTAGGCTAACCGAAGAAGCTGAGGATTAGAATTCCAAGGAGATCCGGCTTCAAACACGATTACAACCAAATATAACATGATATGAATTTCGGATCTTCAAAATATAGACGAAACTGTATAGAAAGAGTTTTTCTATTACATGTAAGTTTAATCAGATGCCAAAAATTTATTCTTCCCCATTTTGTCTCTATTTCCACGAAGACTACATTTTTTAAATGACGTCCGGCGTCGACAGTTGGAACATGTTTTGAAATTCATTCATGAATAAAGTGAAGGGTAATTGAACTAAAAAATCTAGCGGGTCTGAAATTGGAATCATCGATTCTAGCCAAACCTCAAACATCAATCTATATAAGATAAAAACAAGAAGTGGTTGTAGCAATATATTCTGAACAGCAAACTTTGTAACTACTCAAAACCAATTTTCAATACGTTTCTATCTTCCAAAATTGTTCACAAATTTGTATAGGTGGAACAGCGTATTTTTTTATGAATACCTTGTAAGAAAACGTCATTACGCAAATAAAATTATGTTTCCCTGATCACTCTTACTTTCCGTTATTGAGGAATTTGTCAGTCATTAGTATTCTATGCCCCAGACATTTGCGATCCTGTCCTGAGCCAGAGCCACTATGTCCTGTTACCACTGAAAATCTGTGATTCGCGGTTCAATTTTGCAACACATTCTCCTCATTTCACTTTTTTAGGATTAGTACTTCTTATATTCCCCCTACCTTAGGCAACTAGCCATCTGTCTCTGTTTTTCTATCAACTTCTGAAATGATTCCTTTCTCTGCACAATTTTATATAATTTCTACATCAATATGTCTTTAAATCTCTCATTTCTGCCCTCGTCACATGTTTACCTCTTGAAAAGATGTAGTTAACGCCTCGTACAACACGTTGTAACTTGACTCCGATATTATTTCCCATATTTCCTCGCCTGTACTTGTCTCCGTCTATTAGGACATTTTCTATCATTCTCTACGTCTCAGTAGTATATAGAATAAAAACAATAAAACATACCTTCCTAGAGAAAAAATAGAAGTGAATGGCGGCGAATTTACATTTCGGAATCAGCCCGAATCTTCCTTTCTGACTCGTTTGAACAAATAAGGCCAGTGCACACTTAATCTCCGTCGATTCGCCTCTATTCGTCGTCAAGCCTATGTTTATTTCTGAATAAATCTTTAAGTCGTCATTTCCGAAGATATTTTAAGTAGGGCCAAGCCGCATTTGTCATGAGCGATGAAAATTATCGGCAATTTTACATGAGGAAATCATTCCACATATTCAGTTGTGCATTTATGTCTTGTTCGAATCAGTTTGCGAAGCAAAAGATTTTTTACACTTCTAATAAATATAGTCTACTTGGTGGGTACCTATCACCACTACGTAGCGCGTCCCCAGGTTGCGGATAGAGGAAAGGCCCCTGAGGTTAAA